>NNCF01126898.1:734141-746782 GCA_002313205.1 Laupala kohalensis
CGGTAGGGACTTAGGTCTGTACGACTCTGACGTTACCCTGAAGAAGGCCACAGCATTATGGCCGAAACGTTGGAAGTTTAATCTATTAAGACGCGGTTTGTCCTTGACAAACAAATTCATAATGGGTCATTTATTTGTAGTGTGGTATTTTGATTCTCATCAACAAATTTATATTATTTCGAGCTGGAGAAATTAAATAGTATATTTTTATTTTTTAAAGCATTTTTAATATTAAGTTTAAGAATATAATGTTTTCATATTGTGATGTGCGACGCGGTAATTCCGAAAACAATTTTTCTTCTTCACCGGACATGCCACGTCAAATATTAATTATGACAGCATACTCTCTGGTTGCAAAAAGGTTGGACAGCCCTGGAATAGAGGACAAACTGAGGTGGTTTACAATCTACTTATTACGTTTGACGTAGCCCATACTGATATGTAATAACAAGAATAATAGGTTTTGAAAAGTTTTTATCAAGTAATATGTTGTCATCTTGATGACCCACTCTTATAAGTATAACGTACAATTTAGAAAAAATTCGAAATGTTTTTTTCAAAATATCGGTACGTTGTCCCACCTGGAATTTTTTCAGATGCATTTCGTCTGATAGTTCATCCACAGAACTGCAAAATGAGAAAAAAAGGTTTTTAGTACCCATACAAAATTTTTGAAAAATCTATGAAAAATAGAATATTTTACCAAATCCTATAATTTTGTCATAAAATACACGAATTTCTTCTTTTCATTATATCAAACCACAAGTCGCTAATTTTTAATAGGACCAAGATTGTAAATTGCGAAAAAATTAATTTTTACCCTATCGGCGCTGGAGGGTGTTTTTTGAGTAAAACATTTTGTAAGAAGAATTACTGTCGATGACAAATCGAATGAGTCACATCGTAAGAAAATTGGTGTATAGGGACTTTTTCCCCATCTTATCCTGCTAGACCCTTCGCAAACTTGTCAACGAACAGTCGTGGTTGCGCGTTCCGCCTTCGTTGACATAGGTGTGGACTACTTGGCTGCGACTGGAAGGTTGCCCTCCACATTGTGTATCGTTTTCTGCAGTGCATGACTGCGTCTAGTATGTGAAGGTCGCCATGTGTAGCATTTCTTCCTGTTGATTGCGTGAGTGTCTATTGGTAACTGTGGCTTGGCTTCGGTTGAGGGGGAAGTTATCAAAGTCTGCTTTTTAGAATCCTCGATTCCTTGTGATGTGAAGAAACACCACGAGGGAGTCAGTGAACTCCGAAATCTAAAGTTCTGTTTAAGTTTTTTACTATTTGTCACAAACTGCACGACCACTTGTTGGACAATAAGCTAACTTTCTCTCCAAAAACAAGTAAGGGACCATTTAGAGATACTTAACACATCCATGACACGGAACTATTATTTATAAAAAAACATTCGTAAGCATGTATTAAAGTAAATTTTGTATTTTAATATATTATTATTAAATATAGTATGACAATGGCATGATAAACTAAACAAGGAATTTAAAAGTTGATGTATTCTAATAATAATTATACCTTATATCGTTCGGACGTCCTCGCAGATCAATTCTGAAGAAGTCATGTGCCGAATTCCGAGCCTGCGTGCGCTTCACGAGGAAATAGAAAAGATAACAATCGATGTTTAATAAACTTAATNTTGATGTATTCTAATAATAATTATACCTTATATCGTTCGGACGTCCTCGCAGATCAACTCTGAAGAAGTCATGTGCCGAATTCCGAGCCTGCGTGCGCTTCACGAGGAAATAGAAAAGATAACAATCGATGTTTAATAAACTTAATAAGCTTATCGAATTTTTAGAACATCGCTGGGTGTTGCACTTGAACCCGCCCTGGAAAACGCGCGAGCTGAGTTCCGAAGCTCCAGATCTTTCAGAAGGGGTTTTTGGCTTCAAAGTGTCGAGAAGAAACGCCTGGATCTTGAATTAAAAAATCCTAATATAATTTTGGAAGAATTGCTTCGTGGTCCTCTCGGACTCCTATACAACGCGTGTGCCGAATGTCGAGGCTCTTGCGTGAAAGTGAAAATTCCGCTTTGCATGAAATTGTTGGAAACACAGCCATACTGACACATGCACTCTGATTCATGTATAGAAAAATGATGCTCATATGGAATGGATTAGTTATCGTGTATCAATCCATAATGTTACGGCAGCGTGTAGATACGGATAATGCTTTGTTCATTAATTTCCTCAGCGACTCGAGAAGATGATGCTCTGGCCTTATTGACCCAGTTTTTTAGCATTATTTGGCACCGATTAAAAAGGTGTATCGCCTGTTGTAGAAAGACTTGTAGCTACTAGAGGATGTCTAGTGCTGTAATTCTGTATGAGAATAGAGAAGATGTCGTGGACTGTTCCGCTGTGAATAGAATTGTTACGTAAAGTCTCCACTTTTCTCCTCTTCAATGCGGACGCTTTTGTTTTCGTTTTTGCAGCGTGTGGAGAATGGTTCCGAAGTGTTCCGTGGAAGTTACGTGAGGAAATTAGTAATACTCACGTCGAAGCATAATACTTGTCTGTGGAACATGTTGTAATTCTCCACGTTAGTTACAAATGCATTCACAATTCGAGAATATTTTTTATGACCCTCTCACCGAATTGATGAATAGGATGCTGAAGGTTTTTCCTCTGAAAATATGGTAGTAAAATTATTTCTGGAAAAATAACTTACGTTTGTTCGTTCGAATTTTAAAAAAAATTTCCTAGAATTAGTTTTGTTAGTTGTATTCATAAATGAAATACGTTTTCCTGCTTCGCAGAGAAAATTTCATTATCAATATTGAGTGGAATCAGCCATTATTTTTGGTACGAAAAGTTATATAAAGAGGAAAATAATTTTCGTCAATATATATATATATATATATATATATATATATATATATATATATATATATATATATATATATATATATATATATATATATATATATATATATNTTTATTAATAAGGTATTATTAATAACAATAAAATTACATTATTAACAGTTACAATTATAACTAATAACAATTATTAATCCGGTAACTCTTTTACAAAGTATGCCATTTATCAACTTCAATTTTATCTGTTAAGAGCTTAGACTTAGTCTGTTAAGAGCTTAGATCCGCCACTGAATGTAGATATTACGACAAGTACCGACAAGGTCTGTCCGGTAATTATGACAAATATACTTTTTTAGAAAAATGTATGCAAGATAAAGCATAAAATGTATTCTTTTAAAACTCTTGAAATAATTCCCTTGGGCATCTACAACTCGAGAATACGAAAGAGCTGCGTTCCCGTATACTTCCTCAATCATTGCGTGGGTGTACGCCAGATTTTTGGCTCAAAATTTGATTGCGTAGTGTTGTTTGAGCGAGTCGTGACACAGGCAGTAAACCGGAGTACACTAAAACAATGATTGGGACGCTCCCTGAGCTCGGAGCACACTGATGTTGGCAGCGTTGGATAGCGTAAACCTTCCTCCACCTAACCCAACCAATCCAAACGCGTTACGAGCAGTAGAAGCACGGGAAAAGAAACATTTGCCTTCCTTAGCGGACATACCTTATTCGTTCTTTTGTGGCTCTGAGTGCAGATATATTAAATGTGCTTGTGGGTCATTTGATCGGATGTTGTGGAATGGTTCCTTGCCTGCTTCCGAGCAGAAAATTAGGACAATCTAACTTCGAAAAATGTGAAATACAGAGGTCATACCGGAAATGAACTGATCGGAAAAGATGATAGGAACAAACTGGATATTTCGTGACTGTATCGAAAGCATCAAAGAAAGAAAAAAATGGACTTACGCTTTAATTATGTTTAGTGACTTTTAGATATGTATATATTTAAATAATATAAAGGACGTCGTGGAATGTCTACTGATGAAAACACGACATAAATAAATAGATTTAAAAAAGTTTTTTTTTATTGTTCTCCACGTTATCGTATGCGGTTTGTAACTTTTTTATATTGAAGATTGGTAACTTCAGTACCATAGTGCACGAGATAAAGGAGAAAACCACCGTCTTGTACGGGAGGTCTCTTGCACATGATCTACTTTCTAGCGATGGGAAATGCATTGGGACCAAGGAAATGCATTCACCGGTGGGAGATCTTGAACGTGTCTCAACCTTTGTGTTAATGATTTATCCTCCTTTGTTTATGGTCCTTTCCTCTGCTTCCGAGCAGTGGAGTAGCCTTAAGAGAAATAAAAAAGTCGTTGCATAATTTTCGCTCTGGTGCTTTCGCTTTCTACGAATCTCACGCCGTCACGTCCAAGTTGCTTCTGTTGCCTCCGCTATTCAGGTAGTGCTTTTCTTTTTTCTTCCCCTCGCGTCCCTCGTTCAACCGGTGGACGATCGTGCATGAGTGCAATGGCGGCGATTAGGGCGGGGGCTGCACCTCCACTCGCCCCCCACACTGTTTAAAAGAAAGATAAAGAGTTCATTTTACCCTACGAAATCTGAGAGTTGTATAAAGAAAGTGTGAAGGCTTTCACGGCCAGTCTCATGTCTAATTGAAAAATATGTAAAATGTCCAATTGGAAAAGAGAACAATGGACAATTACCTTTCTTAGACGTCTTGATAAGCTTTGCGCGTGGCTGTTCCAACAGATTTATACCACACGAGTGACAAGGTTTGGTTAAAAGGAAGCATGTATTTATTTCGGTCGAATGATAGATAAATGATAACTTTTTTTTATCGCTTTTACGACTCTATTTTATTTATTTCTTAAAAATTACGTTATGCTCCGATAGCGAAAAAGAATTATTTCGTTAAATATGTATATGTTTTAGTTGCTACTCTTTAAATAGACGCATTTTGTAAAAATAAAGCCTATGTATTTACCTCCCAAGATTATGATTGAATTAAATACTAACACAAATTGTTGCTTCTATTTTTGAGTTGAGTTCTCAGAGAATGGAGAGATTGTTTTTTTACTTGACTGAAGCCTGCTTGGGGCTAATATTGTAACGTACTGTTATTAAATTCTCATCATTCCATCTCGTTTAGTCACCTTGTATTTCACTTGGGATTTTGGGGGGCTATTAACACGCGATCAACTGTTTCGTACAACGGAATTTGAAAATATTGTACGAATACCCATCCTGGCCCGGGTTTCTCCTTTGACTTTCAACTAAGTTCGGATGTTGGGCGACAATGATATTAATATTATTATTTTTCTCAAATTTGTATTTACCCGGTATAAATTATAAAGAACTAAGCTGACCATTTTAGTTCTTATTTCACGGGGACACTTTCCATTGTTTTGTCGTAGGACGCAGAGTTATGAAATCCGCCATTGCCTTAGGATCCTTGGTTGGAATTGATGGGATGGTCCCTGGCTTGCTTCCGGAAATAAATTTAGTTTATTGTCCTTCACGTGGTTTTACGCAATTAGTAACTGCTTTTTTTACTATAAAGTTTATTTGTTTAGTATATTAGTGTAGGAGTGTATCATTATTATTGCATTATTTCTTCAAGTCGATGTTATGGGGAATTAATAAACATTACTTTTTATGAGGACACCTGAAGAGTCTTGTTTATGCGACTCCCCTCGACTCAGATGTGGATCTCGTTGCTTGAATATCTGTAGCTGCTACACGTGTGCGTGAAATTCCTGGCAACTTTTGACGTGTACGCCAAATAGCTCCACCGATGCTGTCAAGCATGTATCACTGTTTGTGGTCGCACGCTGTCAATAAACACTTTCTCTTTCCTTTCATCTCTTTATTTCTTGTCTTTGCGCCTCACCGCGTTGCTTGCGTCCACATAATTCTACAAAATAAATTACTGCTTGAGTGTCCCTTAAAGATTGGACCATGAATTCGGAATCATTCTGCATATTTGTCTCAAGAAACCTCAAAAAGTTTAAGTAGCTCAATTCGCAACTTATTTCGTGCGTATAACCTAAAGGTAGTAAATTACTTGACATTTTATTTCTGTCTTAGTCATCACTTTTAAACTTCAACATGACTTAAGTGTTTCGTTTTTAAGCTTTGTTTTCTGTCTAAACCCGACGAGATTATTAACTCACGAGCAATGACAAAGTAAAATTATTTCTCAATATTTGCAACAACAACAAAATGCTTGCATATTTACTTGTGCAACGAAGAGAAAAATTGCTGAGGCCTCTGATAGAGTTGATAGTTTGGAGTAATTTTTTTTTTCCAACGCAGCCGAGCATTGGAAATTTGAATCACTGAAGTCTATTTTTGTCTATTTTTTTGGGTTTTCCATTTCACTGAATATGAGTTGTATTTATTTACATATTTCGTGGTGATGTTCAAGTCATGAGGCATGCTCTTCCATCTGCACGACTAGTTAGATATTTTCATAAGTAACAACAAATAAGGCAAATTTTTGAAATTCCTATTCCCTCGTATCCAATTGTTAGTACAGTTTTCTATTCGATATATATAGGTTTTGATTTTGACTTTGATCTGCTCAGAAAGGGGAAAAAAGCGATTTGGGAGGTGTATAATCTTTTTCGTTACTAGTACGTCACAGAAGTTCGGGAACTGGAGACGAGATGGATAAATGAATGTGACATTTTAAGGTGGAAGGGGGGGCTTATATTTTCCACACGTCAGGGAATCTGACTTCTTAGGTGACTTGGAAAGTTTTTCGTATGTTGGTGAGGAACTGATCGCTTTGACTCCTAGAATGTAATATTAATCCTTTAGAAGTTTTTCTCTATACCCAAATATCTCAGTACCATAAGTCATAGAATCATAAACCTTTTCTTTGACAATGAGACGATTCATATGATGGGTGGAAAGGAATAAGCTACTGGAATTACTTGGGTCAATCTTTGGTGGCACACTTCGTCAGACCTCAAGTAGGTCAGCTTGGGGAGAAATCAAGGAGGCATTCCAAAACGTTTTTGTTGTGATCAAATTGACAGAATGGCACAATATTATTAAAGGAAGTTTAGCAGATTGTTAGAGATTCAAATCCGCGGTAGCTGCATTAGTAGAACCACGGTTGAATATGCTTATAATTAAAAGATAAAAGTGTTACAGCTATGAAAGAAACTTTGTGTTTCTGTTCCAATGAAATTTGTATGTGTCATAACCTCACTCTTGAAAGCTGTAATATCAACTGAATTTCTTTGTCAGTGAACTTATTTTCTTTTTAGAATTTTGAAAACCAAATCTTAAATACACGGTGCAAAGACGACAGGCATATTTTATTTTTTGCAAAACATTTTTTTTTTTTTTTGTGAGGGGGACGTCTTGATCCCGAAAGCCTTCCGCCCCTAACTCCGCCACCGTAGTTGTGTTTATGATCTGATGGAGTGTTTATTGAACAATTACGCTTTGTCGAGTGGACTATCGTGGAACGTCGATGTTGGCGAGCCCTAAAGCCCCAATTTAAAAAACTATCGTGAAACTTACAACAATTGAAGGTTGCGTTCTATGAAAAATGCTTGAAATATCGTTGCTAGTCGGGTTATACTTCATGGGAATAAATCCTTCGTTTTTATGAAAGTTGAATGTACGTCGGAGGCGTGGTAATGGTTTCTGTCCCCGGGGAAATTCAAATCGCTAATAAAGTAGCAAGTTGTTTGTACGTATTGTTAACTTGTCTCTTTCCGCTCTTGTAAGCTCATCGGTGTACGGAATAAGACAAAAAAGACATTCTCAAGTAAGTTGCAGGTATCCAGTTGTCAGTATTCATAGAGAAATGCGGTTGAGTGATACGGATAGTGTGACGTAACTAGGATCCAAACCACATTTTAGTCTTTAAATGTTCTTTGTTTCTAAAATTCTTATGGAAAGTATTAATGATATATAATTGGTATTATGATAACTAATAGTGTGTTCATATTTGTGCCCTAAAATTTCAACGAGGAATTTTTAATTAAATACTTTATTGTAATACTGTTTTGTGAAATTGAATAATTGAATTTTAACAACATTTATAAATGTAACAAAAACAGAATAAGTACAATTGTAGGACTATGCACTTACCATATTTGCCAGTAATAGCAGCCAGTGTGTGCCATTTACAAACATTTACAATCCCAGTACATCAGCATATGATCATCTGTTATCGAAATGTCATTTTATGGCATCTGCTTATCTGAAATACAGTGTTCCTTTATTTAAAAAGCAGGTTGCAAAATAAAATATTTTAAACAGATTGATGTAGTGAAATTACAAATAGTTATTTGATTTAATTAATAGTATTGTTCGAGAAGAACTGCTCCATAGCACAAGCAATCATTCAAAACATTTACCTTAGTGTTGGAGAATAACCAAGATTTTAATTTTAACGAAAATTCTCTGAGATTATGAGACTTAAGTGGAGCGTGGCTTGGTTCTATGTTGCGTAACACTGTTCCGTGAAATATTTAAAAATGCATTTTGTAAAATAAAAATGTGAGTGGAAAAACATTGTGCAATGGTGTGGAAAGTGCATACCATGTGTCTATGAATGTGCTGACGTCCCTTGTATGTGAATGCTTTTGTAAGGCATCTCGTGATGTGGATCCTATAAGTGAATTAGTAGCTTTGCTGCTTGATGTTTTCAAACACGTCTCTCCATTTACTTGGAATTGTTCTACTTTTGAGCGACGAAGAATATTTTTGTCGATAGTAGTCTTCATATTATTTCTTTTTCTCTCTTAAAATGCGATCACGGTGTTGATACATTTCACGACATAACATTCATTACGTGGGCAGATATTTTTGTTTTCAAAGGTGACGGTGAATTTCTATTATTATAAGAATGGATGAAAATGGAGCAGCGCCTATCTGCTAGTTGAAGGGTTGGGTTTCGAATTGGGTGAAGTCAGGAGTATTTTGCTCACACCTCAACATCCGTATTAACTCCGAGGCCCTGATTACCTGTTCTATCCCGGAGCGAGATGCTGACCACATCTCCTGCTCCTTTTAGTGCTGGCTGCGAGACTTTGAACTCCATCGGCATACCTTTAGACCCCGTTACTGGACTTTACAGGAAGGACTTGACGGCGGGTAAAAAATACGATATGTTTCGACGCGTGAATGACTTTGTAGTAATTTAATGGTGTAGAATCTTGTAGTTTTCTAATTGAATTCCTGCGACAATAAGTCGTGATATGTGCCTAAAAAGAACTTCTTACAAATGAAGAAAGGTAGTTTGCGGGAAACTACACAGTGCTACTTAAATGCTATTTTCATAATTTTTCAAAACTAATCTAGCTAATATTTCGGTGTTATCAATCTTGTTCAGTGTTTCTTCCAACAATTGTAATTATTTGTAGTAATATTATGTTCGAGATAAGATTTAGCTTAGAAGGCCTTCTCTTCCCCTATCTGCATATTTAAGGTACGGAAGAGATGGGGATGTGTTCGATAATCTATACTTTACAATAATATGTACTTTTGAAATAACTTTTTCTGTTTTATTAAATACAAATTTGTTGGTATTCTGTTGATATTATAACAAGTAGTTAACTATTTTTATTCTTATCTTAGGAGTAAAGTGCTGAAATGTTAAATCCACTTTTCCCTTAGGTCCCCTGAGCGGAAATGATGGGATGGTCCCTTGTTTGCTTCCGGAGAGTAAATTAGTTCCTTGTTCTCCACGTGGTCATACGCGGTTTGTACTTCTTTTTTTAATGTTTTTTTTTTATTTATTTGTTTATGGAGAGAGGAAGATACTGAATCCACCGTTCGCACGTTGATAGTCTCTCCTAGTCCAGTAACTGAAGTAGGTAGGTACGAGACTCCGGCGCCGTTCATGTACGAATCGAGTCAGTTCCACTGTACGGATGCCAAGTTCCCTGAAAGAGTTCTCTTATGGAACTCATAGACAGCGATAAAAATAAAATAAAAATGGTGAAACTTTATAGAGATGTAACCTATACTCCAAGTCATCTTTCTTTGCTTCAAGAAATCTAAGAAAAAAATCATGAACGGAAATCACTGTGTTTATTAGTTTATTGTATATTAGTCGCAGTAAACTACTTTGTTGGCATCAACGCGTTCATATGTAGTTTATAAGAGCTCTCTGAACAATAAATTATTTATTTATTGTCAGTCTAATTGGCTTGATATTGGTATAGGGCTTGTGCACAGTGTAGCCAACACTTTACTTTGACATAATATTTGTACCTCGCGTTATGTTGGCGGGGCATTCCAATTTCTGAAAACTATGGCCACTATCGGCCACCATCGCAATTCGCATGTTCTTGTGGAACTATTCTGTTCTTTCTGCATCGAGAGCGAAGTGTGGAACAAATATTACCTTGTGTTTGTTGTGTTATGAAATTGTATTTATTTACAGCAAATAGTCGCTTTTGTGACTAATGTAAATATTTATTTGTGTTATAGCTAGAATTAGTAGGAGTAGGCAATTCGTGTGAGGCAGACATATTGCATAATTTTCGGCAAAGTTACATGACTTGGAGTAGATGAACATCCGAAGTATATTGAATGTTTAAGACTTTTCCACTTGAATATAAGGAGTATTTATTTTAATCTGTCGAGAAATTAATTTCTGCAAAAAACTCGCACGAGTTTCGATGTAATATACAACAATAATACTAAAAGTTTGTTGTCGTATTTTTTGCGCTTTTTGTCGTTCTTTGGATCACGGTGCTTTGGTTCTGAGATGTCGCGTAGATAAGGAGCAATTTTCTGCCCTGGAGCAGAGGAAGTGCGCGCTGTTGAGTTTTGTTAGCGAAGGACGTGACTGTATTGTCGCACGTGTCTACTTTTTATTTCAAATACCTCTTCCGTTTTCCTTTTTTCATTGTCTTAAACTTATTACATCGCTTTTTTCAATGCTGTGTATTTTGTAATTAGTTTGCTTCCTATTTTCGTATAAAAATAATTTATCTGTATAATCCATTATTTATTACCAGTATCATTCGAATTACTACTAATCCTAGTTAGTCCTGATAAACGAAGTTTTACTCCACTGTTCTCTCTGAACAATCTAGGTTTTTTTTCCGGTTCGTGAAATTTTACACACTTGACTACGGAGGGCGTGGGAGGAAGGTGATATGTAGTAATAACTAAAAACGACCAATATTTGTCTTTGTCTATAATTAACACTAATTCGTCGCAATGTTTTCGACTTATTTTGTTAGAGATATAAGCTGTTAAATTAGAGAAACTGAAAGAGTTTGCAATTGTTTGTTGATGAAAAACAACACATTACGAAAATAATCAATTATTCTTGATAATAATATTTCCGAGATACTAGGTTTAATAAATGTTTTAAGCTAAGTGAAAAAGTATTAAAATATTCATGATTTTGGTGTAAATCCAACGTGTCATGACTTGTCACTTCATGAAAATTATTGACTAATTAATGAATTTTTAGTTTAATGAATAAGAAGAGATTCTCGTTTACTCACGTTAAACGCCATTGTTTCAGGAAAATAATTATTGCAGGTTTTCAATTTGCGACTAGAATACATATGTACTCAACATAGAGTAGAATGTTTGCTTGGAGGGAAGGTGTACTAAACACAGGAATACGTCAAGATTACACGAGATTAGTATTCGTTATTACTTACGTCCGTTGAAGAGTCTTTGAATTTGGAGAAACTCACATTTCGGGGGTTTTCATTTCGTTTACACTTGATCCGTTCACATTTGCAAGGTTACTTGTGAATTTCGATCCAGCGATTAGCTCCTTTTGCGTCAGTTTCCTTCTCGAGCGTGCATGTTCTAATCTGTTTGGGGCAACTTAATAGAATTGTTATGAAGGAGAGTATATCAGATAAGGCTGATTGGATTCTTTCGGTCTTTCACAAAAGAACGTACCGTTACGATATATTTTCATTAGTTGAATAGAATGTGGGAACGTAACCCACTACTGTTGACCGCCTTTCATGAGTAAGACAATAATGTTACAACATAAATGTGTTTGTATTTGGTGGTCTTTATGTACAAGTCGTGAATAGAATGTGCGTTACCAAAGGAGCGCAAACCATTCTTATCAGACTTTATTTCACTTTTGATAGTATTGATTCATGCGGTATGTTACGAACTTTTTTGTTTGTTTGTGAAATGTCATGACTTATTCAATAGACTTATTTGGGGAGGGTATGATTTACAACTATCAGCAGTATTTGATACGTTCTGGAGCAGCAAGTAATTAGTTTCGGAAAACATCAAATTACAATGTCAATAATTTGCTATATACTATGTCAAAAAAAGAACAACTACAAATTTTGGTAAAAGATTTTATATCTAAGCCGGTACGTAGCCAGAAATTTCTTGGGATGGAGGTAGACTTCTCGCCAAAATTGTATTGATACGAATTTTTGAATGATTACTTCTTAAAACATTTTAAATTTAGTCAATACTTTATTTCACGGTATTAATTTGTCCCCAGCGGTGAATAATATCATGTAGAGTTAAATTAATTTTATTACAATTTATACATAATTTTTCAAGCTCTCCACCCACCCTCGCTACTAGTCTGATCTTAGGTCGAAAATTTAATTCAAATTTATGAAATCAATGAGCTAAATCAGCTATGTCCTTCTAACGACCTACGAAACGTTTTTTGCATCCGCGAATTATCGCACATTTTACATGAAATTTTTCGTCATAGGGATGGGGGCACAACCTTGTGTTATATATATATATATATATATATATATATATATATATATATATATATATATATAT
>NNCF01126898.1:756866-798647 GCA_002313205.1 Laupala kohalensis
ATATATATATATATATATATATATAAATGAATAATAATAATAATCGGAGAATAAATTTACTTGTATGATACACATCACTTGTTCTCTCATATATTTTGCTTAATAATGTTTTTATTTGCTATTCTTACGACTTATAGTACATTCTTAGATGTTCATCGATCTGGTATTTGTTCTACTATTGACGTCCATTATGTAATAAAGATTTTAAAAACTTTTAAGTTTACGTCCTTCTGAAAGACGACTACCACTATGTGTTCTAAAAAACACAATTATTGTATTATCTTAACTGTTATTGGATAGAAATATAGTTTTTTGTCAATAAACCCACATTTTCCGAAAGAGGCTGCCACGCAGGAACCAGTTGAATTGGGAGATGTCGCTGTTGGGGAGTAGAAATCGGTCAGGAATCAAAATCGCCAACGTTTTAGTTTTGCCAGTTTATGTAGTGCATTTTACATGAATTCATTGACGTTTGTGCCAGACCAAAAGTCGGAGAGATAAATCAAAAAGTACACATTACCCGCATATCTTTTCATTTTTCTTTACCGCTATGTTACCAATATAAGATATATGCATTTATAATACATTTTTTTCATAAACAAGTTCAGCTTTGTGCCGCGTTTGATGTCACCCATAGTAGCTTCTTGTATGCCAAGTGGTCGTAGACAGTTTTTAACTGCTTTTGTCTATTTATTTGTGCGTATTGGTTTACCGGTTTGTCCGACTTTTTATCCGAACTGAAAAATTCACAAATTAGACTAATTGTAAATAGTTGAAAATGTTAACAGGAATTGGGTTGTCAGGGAAGACGCGTTGCAGACAATATGAGGAAACATGTAGTCTTACAAAGTTAGTGGGATCTTCTAAAAAACAATTGGGGATGTTATTTTCGTCTCGTTCCGGAATTCTGACACCATTGTCATAAACTAAAGAAAAGTAGTTAAATATGTTCTTTCATTTGCAGCCCGACGAGAGGGGGGGCAGCTCTGGGGCCCGTGCTCCGAAGGACCCGTTTAATTTTTGCTCAAGTATAAAACTTCCACTGTATATATTTTTTTCAAACGTTCTTTATGAAATTCAAAGATAAAACGTCTTTTGGGATGTCTCATTTCTGGGTAGAATTGTCTTTCTTTCAGAGAAAATCCCCGTGACCTAGAAGAGAATTGGAAGAAGGGAACTCTTGATTGTGGGGGTTGCCACTTCTTCCCGTCTTGTGACTGTTTTTGTATGTCGCGTATATCGTGTTATGCAACGTGAGTGTAATTTCTATTCGAGAGAAGATCAGTTGCGCAGATATTTTCTTAAATTTTTAGTGTTTTATACGGTGTGCTTGAATTCGCTTATATAATTTTTTAGGGGGTGTACTATGTAAGGTTGTGAGGATAAATACATTTAACTCTATTGATAGTTCAAAAATGTCATCGCGTTTGATAAGTATGATATATTATGATTTCTACTGGAAGTGTTTTTCCGTTTTTTTTATTTATTTTTTTGCAATGTAGGGTGTTTAGTGCTATGACCTATTTTGTTATAAATTATAATTAGAAAGTTGAGTGGAGCACACACCACATTTTTCTGTTAAAATATTGGGGTAGATACAGATGTATTAAATCATTCTGCTTGACGCTTATGGGAGAGTAGTTGCTGTGATCTGATTACAATTCCGTGTTGCAAACCCCTACGACCTTCTAACCCTCTCTCTCACTCTCTATGGCATTGTGCCACATAGATCTTCTTTCCTTCCAATACATCTTCTCACAAATTCTGTATACTCATGACGAATTATGCTATTTTTTCTATATTTATATTCTATTAGTATGAAAACAACATGTTATTTTAAGATTGCTTTTAAATTTCTATATTTTTCTTGGAAAGCATGAAATTAACGTTTGCTTCAAGATTTTATAATTGTTTATTTTTTATTATTAACATGTTTAAACACTTATATTGAATTATGGAATGTTTAATAATAATAATAATAAAATAATTTCAGGACTAAAAAATGTATTAAAACTGTACCCCTCGAAATGTGAATTTTCGTAATCTATCGTCTACCAGATACCGTTTTGTAAAGTGGACGAACTCACTACCTTGACTCACTTAATAAGTTCACAAATGGGTCACCCTAAACCATTTATGTGGTCGGTTCCCCATAGTCAAGAGACCGTGGCCGAATCTGAGATGTTGGTACCGCGACCGGAGTTGTCTCAAGGAAAAAAACCCGTTGCAATTGAAGAGTTACGTGATTTTTTTTTACTCTTAGCTTTATAAATTCTGACAACCCTGTGTTCAATTTCTTATGTTACTACAGTGATGTTACGGGGTACTTTTTGCATTATAATATTTCTTATTGTAACTAAGAACAATGTGTTACGTTGATGTTATGGGCCGTCCTGGCCCAGATTTTTCTCCGGTCTCCCTACGGTTAGAGACGAATTTTTTATACTCTCTCTCTCTCTCTCTCTCTATGCACTTTCACAGGGGAGACGACTACGGAACTAAAAAACCTCAAATTTAGAGTTATTTTAATAGTTACAATAATTCGTGAATTTAGTGTTATTTCAATTCTAATGATTTATATACACTATACTCGGTGTAATCTATAGTTCGATAATAGTTCGTACATGTAAAATAAATTATTTGTGTTTAATTTCAAACATATTGACATTCTATTAGTATTATAACTCGTAGCTAACAATTTTTTCGTATAATTTATATTTCTCAGGACCCTTGATCGGAATTGATGGGATGTTCCCTTGTTTCCTTCCGGAGAGAAAACTAGTTCACCTCCATGTGGTCATCTGTAGTTTGTAACCGCTTCTCTTTTTTTTACAATAAAATTTATATATATAAAAATTATTTATGTATTTTAGCTATAAAATCATACTTAGAACTAGATTAAATTCTTTAATATAAATGTCAAATAAAAACATTTCTGAAAAAATTTAACATACAAATAAAGCTGGTAACTAACACAAGAATTAATGAAAATAATACGAATAAAACATAAATTTACCACACTATATATTTAAAACATTGCAATCTATTCATCTATTGAGAATGGCTGGTAATCTGCTTAATTGTCTCTATTCACAAATGAATTGTTCGTATATTGTTTTGTTCTGTAATAGTCTATTTCTGGTGTATCCGGGGTTCCTGTTCACATGTGATCTCGTCCTTTCAACTCCGTACATGGGACACTACCATGGAACATGTCAGGGTGCTTCTCCTCCTTCGTTACATGTACACTGTGTGGGGGATTTTTCCCATTGTTTCGAGTGCACCAAAAAGTGTCCATATCCTGTTATGTATTGTAAGAATACTGGTAGTGGATTAATACTGCACATCTGGTACTATTCGTAAAGCTGGCACTTCACTTGACGTTGCGGTATTTGTGTAGAGTATTCGCAAAATATTTGACATATTCACAAATATCACAAACATTCCATCCTAACGCGCTAATATTTTAGTGATGCCAAATACGTTTCTTTCACCAATTATGGATATTTGATATAATTCAATAAAGATTTATACTGTTTCGTTTTCCCAGCCCATATTAAAGGAATTGTTGAAGAAGAAAAGTCAAAATATAGATTAAAGAACCAGAATATCAACGAAACTCGATCACGCGCGCAGCAAACCAAGTGTGGATGGTTCATGCAAATATTTGCCTTATTGGAGTCCTTTCATGTGCAACTAATTCCGACAAGAGGACGGATACGGGTGTTCGCGTATTTGCCTATTTGCCACATTAGAGCAAATACATCGAGTTCAGGCAAACAGCTCGTGTACACTTGGCACTGTTGGCAACGCAGTCTTCTTGTCGTTCCTGTTCTCCAACGCGAACATTGCAGTAAGCAGCAGCAGCAGCGGACTTCGATTGGAGGCGGTGCACAATTCCGCGTTGCTTGTTCCGCGCAGTTTCTCTTCCGGCGTGACGACTTCGTCGTGGGCACTTTCGCGCTCGTACCCATCGCCGCCTCTTGTCTTTCTTCCTCTTCCTCTTCCTCCTCCTCCTCCACGGCCCTCTTCATTCATCTCCTGGGACGTCGAGAGGATTAGCGTAGGATGCCCAGTGACCACGTTCTGAATTACGCAAGAACGGCGGAGAAGATAGAGGATCGATTAATCATGCATGGGGACAAATACGGATACAATAACAATGATTGCAAATTTCAAAACGTATTACATTTTACATTAGGAAACACTTAAATAACCGTCACAAATATTAAGATTATTTCCACTTTGTAAACCCACTATTAACTCCTCTACGGTTCATACCTCCAAAGTTGCTGTTCGTATTATCGCCAGCAAATGCCACACTCGTATCTACAAGACTTAAACCAGTGCTTCTACAATGTAAAAGAATTTATTGATTTTAATTAAAGTTAAATTCGTCTTGTACTTTATCACGCCATTGCTGTAGTACTTTTTAAAAAACGTATAACAATTTCAAAAACTATTTTCTTGCATGATTGTGTTGCCGTATGGCTCATATTAATTTAGTTTTATGTGTACTCAACTTTGGCANACTCATCCCCTTCTTCCAACCTCCACCAATCTCTGGGTCTTCTTAGTATAGTGTGCGAAACCATTTTAATAGTTTACTACATATTCAGTTCGCCTATCGTGTTTAGTAGCTCGTAAAATATACTTTAATGTAATATGAATGTAAGAGAATATTTATCACTATATCACACTTACTAATCTACTTTTTCTTCAATTACTCTAACACATATTTCGACAGTAATCTATCAACAATTAATTATCGACTCCAACATTATTTTTTCCTTCAGGAAACCCACCTTCTGAACCGAAAATTACAAATAAGTCTTTTTTTTCCTACATTACAATTTATAAATCTTTATATATTTCTTATTAAAAATGTCGTTCATCTTATCATTCGAGGCCCGCTCTAAGGACCCTAATTCCCGGGGCACTGCCCGCCTCATTAGCGTGTTAAGTCAATTTTACTCTGTATCTTAGGAAATAGCATCAATAAAATCTCAGAGACAAAAAAATCCCGGATTTTGGAGCTAAAATTCGGACATTATCATGTAAAATGATTTCTACCCTCCGCTGTAATTAGGGTAATTATTACGCGCCAGTAATTGAATAATAAATAAACAAGTGCTTGCAGGGTATGAAATTTTCTTTTAGATAAAATTCAATAGATACTTCTCTGTCTTGGAAAGAAAATAAATCAAGAACAAAGTACAATTCAAGAACTATTTTTTCACAGAAGAAAACACTACAAATAAGAACTGAAGTGTTGAGACTTAGGAAACACAAGATACTCTTTAAATTAATGGAGTAGTTGTAGCTTGTAGAATTGTTTTGCATAATATATTTTCTATTCTTTTGCATAATATACTGGATTCAAAGAGATTTGTTTTACTAACAAAATGAAAAAATAATTCGCTTTAGTTCTAGAATTGTACTTTGTTGTTAATTTATTTTTCTTTCCAAGCCAAACGTAATATCTATTGAATTTTATCTAAAAAAAATGTTTCTAACTGTGAAAGCACCTCCTTGTTTTTCAATTAATGACTCGTAATAACAAAAACTTAATTAAGCGTTACGAAGGATAGAAATAATTTTACATGATAACGTCCGGGTTTTAGTTCCAAAATCCAGGGTATCGGTCTCCTTGTCCCAGATTTGAGATTATGTTGACGGCAACCTTAACCCTTCAGTAAAATTATCTCTTAGACGCTAATGAGATGGACAGTGCCATCGAATCGGGGCAGTTTTTCCCGAGCACTGGGAATTAGGATTCGTTGAGTGACCTCCAATGATGGGTGGTGAATGACATTCTTTTGTAAGAAATCAGTAGAAATTGAAACATTCTGAGAGGGAAAATCAGGTTAATATGAGATTTGCGGCTCAGAAGGTGGATCTTCTGAAGGAAAAAATATTGTTGATAGCCGTTAATTAATTGTTAATAAATTACTATCGGCATATGCTGCATTTAAAAAATTGAAGAAAATGTAGATTTGTTGGTGTGTCATGAAACACTCCATTGTATCAATATTCTCTTATTTCCATGAATTATATCCAAGCATATATTGGGTGCTACTAGTATACAAGACATGCGGAAGGATGCGGACGTTCATCAACAGAGATGGGGCAATTTCTCAATCCGCCCGCGTGACTCCAGCCAACAGAAGCAGAAGCAGCAGTATAAAGCCTCCTAATCCTCTCTTTTTCCACCAGAGGAAGAAGAAGGCCAACGCAGCCCCCGTACAATATGCCTAGTCGCACTTCTTCCTCACTTGTCAAATTGGAAGAGTTCATTGTGACTGGAGTACTTTTACTAATCGCGAGAGATGTGGATAAAAGCTTCACTTGTGACGAACCTCTCATTTCCTGGAATTGTGTGGCGTCTACACGACAGAGGAAATGTTTATTTCCGGTAACTTTTCAAGTGTCTCTGTTTTTCCTGCAACGGCATATGCACCGAGAGAAATTCATTGTTAAAGATTGGGGGACAATTTCAGGAAGAAGGTAAAATCTGATAAATATTTCAGCAGAATATTATGATCCTGCAAGGAATCTTATGATCTTGTCGTTGGTGAGCCGTAAATCCCCAATTTAAAAAATTATTATGGAAAATTAATGATAGATTGTGGTGAATAACAATCTAAAAAAACTATTTTCTTGCATGATTGTGTTGTCTTATGACTCATATTAATTTAGTTTTATGTGTACTCAACTTTGGCACGGTTGTGTACATTAATTCTGTAGCCCCATCCTGGCCCGGGTTTTTCTCCGTTTTTCCTTCGGGTAGAGGCGGATTTCTTATACAGGTTCTCTAGGCTTTGTCTAGGGGCGTGTTTATTGTAACAATACATCGTGAATTTAGTGGGTTTCCACGTGGTCATACGCAGTTTGTACTGCTTTCTTGACAATAAATTTATTATTATTATTACAATGAGCTTATTTGGATTATAGATATAAATTGACTCTTTATATATCAAGTCCAGGTAAGCGAGGCAGCGCTCTCGTCTCGTAATGATGGATGGATTTTTTTAAATTCATTTTTGTTCAAGTGGCTGATTATTATATGTAAGGAATACCACTTATGCAGTCTGAATATTTTTACCCACTTTGCTCAAATCCTTGTTAGTTTCCCACTTTACTTCTCTCAACTGTGGTTTCTTGTGTCTTCCCATTTTGTGTTACAATGCAGGACGAGAAATTTCTGGCACCCGTAGTACTTTCCTCTGAAAATGATATAAAATAATGAGAGACAATAAAAAAAACTTGCGTGTATATACTCACTCGCAATCACATGTTCAGGAAAACGTTGCTCGCAGTTCGGTTGCTTTGGATTTATTTTCGAATATGTCTTTGGCACGGTCACAATCTATTTCACATGGAACATATGTATGTCTCGATAAAATAGTATCGGTTGTTTTTCATGCATATCTGTAATTTTTAACTATTGTTTGAATATTATATAAGTATATTATAATTTGAAATTATAATGATTTTGTACCTGTACTCAAGCACCTTCCAAACCTGGGTGATTTTTCGTTGAGCGTTAAGAAGTATTTGCCTGCTTTCGCATTGTAAAGTAGCTAATTGCCCTCCACATTGTCTTACTTGGTTTTAAACCACGTTGATGATTTGTTTTTTCTTCGAAAAGTTGTTTGTTTAAATACAGTACAGGTTCGAGAGATTTCAGTGCCATGTCGGTTCCAGGCAAGCCACCTGATAATGCTAATGTATTTTCCTACACTTCATTTGCCATTCACCTCTGATATTTCGTCTGCGCCTTTTTTTTCGCTTTTCCAAGATAATATTTTCAAGGTCCTTCGATTGACTACGGTATCGGTGTATGTGTGAATGCGTGACTGATTCGCTTCCCACGAAACCTGAAGCACGATTTCTTGGCTCTAGACTCTATTTACAGCGATAATTTTTGACTCAGAGGTCGCCGATTACATTATTAAAAGGCTGATAATTCACAAAACACCCTCAAAGTTGTAAATGTGTTAAATTACGAGATACGTTTGCAACTCGTTTTCGAGAAATGATGTGGTATGTTAGTGTTTTCAGTCATTTTAATCACGCCCATTGTACTGTGCTTCCACGTTTTATTATGAGAGAGTTTTATTGTTTTGCAAAATAATAGGTGGAGACTTAAGACAGTACAATGGTATTATTTCGGAGGTCGTTCACTTGTGTATGAATAATTTCTAACAAAGTATCAAGTTTCATGTGTACACGACCAATTTTTGCAGAATTACGTCTCATTTAATAGAAACATCCTCTCTGTTGGTAACATGCGAATTTCCTACCCTTAATTTGGGACTGAGAATGCAGGAGAATGGAGAAATGTATTTCTTTAGTAAACTCTTTGTTACAACACCGTAATTGTACTCTGTATTCTTTTCGATGTACCTTTCTTCGCTATGTCTCTCCAGACCTGTGAGTTTTTCCTCCTTCGGCCGGCTCGCTCTTGAGAACAGTTTCAGTCCAATTGACTATGTACCCCTGATATGATCCAAACTAATCTCATGCCATCTTGATCCGGTTTGCCTCACGTTTACACATTTCCAACGTATCGTCAGTGAGGCATAACGATTGATTGACTCAAAGAGTAAGCATCTACTGTCCTCAAAATATTCCTCCATCTCTAAAAACGTTGTAGAGGAAGAACTAGTAGTGACGATACTTTTGAATCGTGTTTTTAAAAAAATATACGGGGAAACAATTCCCTTTATTTGTTTCGTGTCAATTTTGTGTGTGTTATGTATGGTTTTTTTCTATACTCTTCACTTATTTTATTTACTTTACTATAATTTATACTGTATATTTAATTTTTCACTGGCAAGGAAAACAGCGTCACTGTTCTATCAACTCGCCTAAAAAACTGCTGACTTCAGTGGCACGTCTGATGCATTTTCTCTTATTAATCTTATCGCTAATTGTAACTATTACATAGGGCTTTTCACGGGTATGCTCTTCAAAAACATACCAATGAAAGCCATAGCCTTAATGAGGCGAAAGCCATAGCCTTAATGACTTCAATATTTAATGCAATTTTGAGGATTGGACACTTCCCCTCACAATGGAAGGTAGCTCAGATTGTGCTGATCCAGAAACCAGGGAAACCAACCCACGAAGTAACATCATACAGACCTATAAGTCCTCAAAATTGAAAAATACTAAAAATAAGATGAGAACTCCAATTATTCAAGTTAATTTTAAGTTTAATGTATTATAGTATATTCCTCGTCCTGCATGAATATATAAACAAATAAAAAAAGATGCTCCAGTAGCATGTAGAGTTCGTAATAATTATCCATAATTAACATCTCGACAAATATGATTAACTATATTAAAAGCTAAATCAATATTAGCACAATAATGTATTGATAAGAAAATTCAGGTTATTAACTGAATAATTAAACATAGACCTAAGAATGATCTAAAATTTCACCATATTGAAGTATTTGATGGAATGGAAAGGTCAATTAGAGAATTTTTAATAGAGGATATTGAGTTCGAATACATTTGACCTGTCCTCTCAAAAGTGTTCGAAAAACTTTTTTTTACATCTCTATCCAATTTTGCTCACACAAGATCTTATCCCCACCCACCAGTTCGGATTTAGAAAAAAACACTCAACAATAGAACAGGTGCACAGAGCTGTGGAGATAATCCAAAATTCCCTAGAAAACAAACTTTATTGTAATGCGGTGTTTTTGGACGTCAGTCAAGCGTTTGACAAAGTCTGGCACATGGGACTTTTATACAAAATTAAGAAATACCTACCATATCCATTTTATGTCTTTCTAAAATCCTACCTTTCTACAAGGCTTTTTTAGATAAAGTTCAATCAGGAACTATCTGAACTCATTCCCTTTAAATCACGAGTACCTCAAGGAAGCGTTCTGGGACCCATCCTTTATCTTCTCTACACCGCTGATGTACCGTCATCCGAAAATATCGACTGCTACTTTCGCAGATGACACTGCCATCCTTGTGGTTCAAGAAGATCCGAAGGAAGCCTCCAAAATCTTACAACAGCACTTGGACAGATTCCAGTCGAAAACTCTAAACATTGTCGCCGACGCACCATGGTACTGCACAAATGCAACTCTCCACCAGGACTTGCTTTTACATACTTAACTTAGACCCCAATAATCTCGCCATGAATCTGTTTGACAATAGTGACCATAGAAGACGCCTCAAACGCCATCATCCTTTAGTTTAGTGACTTCATTTTAACCACATATTCTCAATGTTAATTGTTCTTTTCATTTGAAGTAACACTGGTGAGTGTCTAGTTTATCCTTACGTATTTTTACTTTTTATTTTTACTCCTTGTGCATTATTTGCCCAATGTTCAATTTGTAAGAACAAATTGAAAATAAAGATTTATGATAAAAGAATATATTGTCCATGCAATGGTTTGTCAAACTTCATATTGGCCACACAATTGTTTGTCAAGCTTTATATTGTCCATACAATGGTTTGTCAAGCTTCGTATTGTCCATGCAAAACGTCAAATGTGCCTTCCAGACGTGTAGTCTTGTTTTACGAACCTGACATGATCATGTAACATTTGACCTCATGAAGTTTTAAACTGATACGCACAAATTGGATACGACACCCAGACCTCCAGCCCGGATCCGATCCACACAAATCCAAAGCAATCTCGTTAATGATATGAGCAAGGGGTCTCCAGACTTTTAAAGTTGAGGACCCAACTGAAAACTAAATTAGTTGTTTGGCGGACCAAATACATTCAATGAAATCATTACTTGTGCCACATGTTATTATAATACATTTCACACATGGTTAGACTGACGAACATCCTGATTTTAGAGTGTACGAGAAAGCGACCAAACAAAATAGATCTGGTCTACGAACCACCGAGGTATGAGAATCGACTAAGAACAGTCACTATTTTGTCCTAAGATTTATTTATCGTACGACTCCGTCTCTTACTGCGAGAAACATATCCAAAGCAAAATACTATTAAGATTTGTATATAAGTCGAGATTATAAATAAAATGTATAGTTGGTTTGGTTGCCATCAGAAAGTCCGTACGGTCGCGAGGGTACGCTCTCAGACGACATTCTTGAACGATGTGCCGAACGGTCTGCATCTCTACATTCACATTTTTGAGAGGGTAGTTTTCCCAATTTACGGATCCTATCAGTGCATCTCCCATGGCCCGTCCTGATCCTGTTCATGCATGTCCATGCCTTCCGTGGTAGTTCAAAGCCAGGGAGATGGGTGATAGTGTAAGGCGTGAGCTGACAGGAAGTAGGAGAGTGAAGTGTCCATCGTTGCTTCAGAGCGTCATTGATAGAAAAATTATGTCTTACTATACTCGAAGTCATGTTTCTTCGCTTCGAGAAAATTTAATTTGAGAAAAAAAACATGAACGGAAACGCATTTTGTTTATTAGTTCATTGTATATTAGTCGCAGTAAACTACTTTGTTGTCCTCAACATGGCCATAGGCAGTTTGTAACAGCTCTCTTGACAATAAATTTGTTAATTAATTTATTTATTTATTTTTGGTCAATGTAACTGGTTTGATGTTGGTACAGAGCTTGTACTCAGTGTAGCCAACACTTAACTTTGCCATTATCCGTAAGAGTAATAGTATTTGTATTTCGAGTTACGTTGGCAGGACATTCGAATTTCTGAAAACTTAAATCCATGGCTAACCTCGGACACCAAATCAATTCGCGTGCTCTTGTGGCGCTGTTCTGTTCTTTCTGCATCGAGCGTGTGGAACAAATATTATCTTTTGTCTTAGTTGTGTTATCAACTTATACTTCTTTACGGCAAATAGTAACTTTTGTGACTACTATTGATATTTTTTTCGATATAACTTGGATTCGTGGAAGTTGGCAATTCGTGTGAGGCAATCATATTGCATAATTTTCGGCAAAGTTACATGACTTGGAGTATAGATGTTGTGCTACCTGGACAGATGGATGTCTGGAGTATGCGGTTCTGTCCCCTCCTATATTGAAGTAAGTGTTTGCTCTTTAGGATGGTCTGGATCTGGACGACCTGCTGCCGCAAGTGGGTGAGTTCGGGCGCTACCAGAAGCTGCTGCTGTGGTTGGTGTGTCTGCCCGCCTGCATCCCTTGCGGCTTCGGCGCCTTCACGCAGCTCTTCATGGCGGACGTGCCTGCGCATTGGTGCAGGATGACGGAGCTGAGCCAACTGACGCCGGAGCTACGCCGTCGCCTCGCCGTGCCGTCGCATCCTACGCAAGTGAGTCTGGCGGTGTATCTCATTGCGAAAAGATGTCGGTTACTAGAGGCCGGCCACCAGTGGCCGTAGTGTAATGAAGAGATCCCAAGCTTTACTGTTTTCTTACACGACATATAGATATTAGTGATTGTAGATGGCCGAGACACGATGGTATTTTACAGTCGATTGTAGATTGAAATGCGTTTAATTGTTTCATGAGGAATAAATTCGACTATGTGGCGTAGCTCCATTTACAATGCGACTGATGAATCTGTGCGCACGACCTTCGCTACGAACCTTTGGATAAAATGGGTAGTGGGCGTATTTTTCTAAAAACATTGACTAACTATCGGCATAAAAATTATATAGTTTTAAAGTTAATGAAAAATAGAAGAAAAACATAAAAGTCGCTTACATATTGGACGAAACAGTGTTGGCCCTCGCCAGTCGTAGATAATGGTCCGTTTTTTCTCTCTTCGGATTCAATTGACAAGTCATTAGATTTGGAAGAATGTAAAAGAATTTGCTGTTGTCTCCTAGGGACTAGCCTCAACCCATCCCGGTTTACGTAGTCAACCGTAAATTGTTCTAAATTGAAATTTACCTTCTTCTTTCCTTTTATCTGACGGTCAGTCAACGTGAACCCAGGAGAGAAGAATCTGTTCGTTATCTACGTGACTGACAAAGGCGGAAACCGAAACTGTTTCGTCCAATATGTGAATGACTTTTATTCGTTTCTTTCTCTATTTTTTATATGTAAGTAATGGAATATATATCCTAATTTACACTTGAAGAGAAACCCTTCAAAGCTAGGTTACAAAAATGTTGCTTATTTTAACCTCCAGTGATTGATACGAAGCATTAATTTTGGTCATAGAGGATTACAATGTTTGTGGATAGGCTCGTATAGAGTACCTGTAAGTACTCGAGTAATTAGGTACTATGGGGACTTACAGTTACTAAGTACTACTAGTACTTATAGCTACGAGTCTAGAGTACGTATAAGGACTTATAGGCACTCATAGGTACTGTAGGCTCGTAGCAGCCGGCCCACACGGGCAGATCCAACGGCACAATTGTACATGAAAGCATCTCACTAAACTCTCGTTCGGAATATTGACGCTATCCTGACTTTGATTTCTTTGTTCGTTGAGGAAAATAGAATGTTTTCTTATCATGCTCATTTTCTTCGGATATTCGGACAACACGCCTGAAGGTCAATTACTTTACGGAATTAATGTTCTACGCTGATCAAGGTTACTGATGAACTTCCTCCACGGGAGTTCTGATTACATCTGGATGTGAATGTTTTGAAACCCACATTCCTTTAGAATAGTTGACTCCGTATAGGTTATAGTTGCTTGGAACATGCAAAAATGTACTGATTACGTAACTTTTATAGTAGAAGTAATCTCTTATATTTAAATGAGCTAAGCTTTTAGTGATCTTTTAGTAAGTAACAAATTTATTCAAAATTTAGAATTTTGTTCTTGTTGTATATCTCACATTAGAATGAAGAATTCTTTGTTGATGAATGTTTATTCAGGTGGTACTTGATATGCCATGTCGTTATTTGTCTTATTTGACAAGAGGACGGATACGGGCATTCGAGTATTTGTGTATTTGCCACAAATGGGTAAACACTGACAAATAGCTCATCTACACTTAACACTTACGATGAGTAAGCAATATTTTTCGAATAATCTAGAGTTTGATAATAACACGTACTTCTGAAATGACGTTTTTGTGTTTTATTAAATACAATATTTGTTGGTATTTAAGTAATATTATAACACGTACCGAACTATTTTTATTCTTATCTTAGGAGCGTGCTGAAATGTTAAATCCTTAGCCTCTGCCTTAGGGCCCTAAATCGGAATTGATGGATTGGTCCCTTCCTTGCTTCCGGAGAGTATCTGTTTATTATCATCAACGTGGTCATACGCAGTTTGCAAATGCTTTTTTGACTATCAAGTTTATTTAATTAGAACTTTACACACCTTGCTATGGTGATTGACATTGCGAACGCGAGTCTTGCCATGCTCCGTGTCATTTGTAGAATTAAAGGGCCACGAACGTGTCCTTCTCTGGTGCCTTTTGTTGTCGATCAGTAGAATTTGTAGAATTTGCGTTCGGTCCACACGTAGTATTGTGTGAGGCGTCCGTATTCGGTTGCGAATGCAGCATGTTTCTAGGACGGAGCTACGTTTGTGCTTTGGGCAAAACGAGCAATTGAGCTTCTCGCGCCTCTAGACCGAAATTATTTAGGTGTGGGACTAGCGCTCCTAGTTAGTAAAATCATTGAGAAGTATGATTTTCTTTAATTAATTGTTTTATAACACAACATTATGAATTTTAATGATTAAAAAGCCTGATTTAATTTCTATCTATAGTTTAATAGTATAGTATAAACAACATTTAGGAACTCGCTCGATACGTTCGAAATGCATAAGAGCATGTTCAAATATGGCGACTCAACGCAACACGTCGGATAAAGTGAAATATCTGCTTGTAATGTTCGGTGACTTACAAATAAAAGTGGTGTAAAAATAGTGGAAAATTTATTATAAATTAAAGGAAACTTGCATCACTTTCGTAATTTAAAAGTTTGTCCTTTTTAAAAAGATAAGTGTTTTCCTCCATAAGACGCAGTGTATTTCAACATCGATTATTATTGCAGTTAACTGTAACGTGAGCTCTTCCGGCTGAGGGCATCAATAGGCCCTAGGCCTCGTGGTGTTGGTGAAAACTAGTTAAAAGAATAAAGTTGATCTTTTTCAAAACTATGTGAAGTTAAAGTTAAACTGTGGGAAAAATAATTGATGAAAAGTTAAAAGCTGAAAAAGAAATTAGAAGATAATTAAAAATTAACTTTTAAGAAAATTTGTTAACCTTCAAAAGAAGTTGGATTTCTATGATTATGTCGGATATCCGTGTCTGCCTATGAAAAGTACGCCAACGCTCACAATATGCTCACAACTATAGCTGATGTATGTTTTATAATTCTTCACTGTTGCTGTCTCGCACAGTGTGCTGTGATTGTAGCTTCTTGGGGGACTCCGTAACAGCTCCGATAGTGCATTTACTACTTCCTCTTTCCTTGACTTATTGTTAGTTTTCGAAATTGAAGCGATAAACTTGTCTAATCTGTGTGGTGACCTCGGCGATTGCACTGATCCTTTTTTTTTTTTTTCATTATTACATTTTTTGCCAGACTGTTAGGAACAAAGTAGACACATGAAGGCACGGAATAAAATCATGTTATTACTATTATTATTAGGCCTTCGGAAGCTGGGTTGGAATACAGTACAGGTTCTAAATATTTTTATACATAAGGTGTTACAATATTATATTTAAAAACTTTACGTTAAGTGCATTTCAATGTTACACTGATGTAATTGAAAGATCATGCGTCATATATACATTTGATATTTTAATCCCAGAGGGGATCAAAAAATTTGTGGGAGGCTTTCTTTTGATACGTTTTCTATGTAGAAAATATTTTCGTAGTTCGAAATTTTGAGCGGAAGGAGTAGAAGCGATATTTTTGTAAAACGTCGAAGCTAAAAGTAAGTTTGAATAAGTTGAATACCAAGTTCAAGTTTGAATGAGTTGAATGCCGACTTCGCTTATCGACTATGCTACTCTGAACAATACGCTTATCGGGGAACCACCAAACCACCCCGATAAACGTTTCTCCCCGGCATTCAACGACAGCAGTCAACGAAAGAGGCAATATGAAGATTTTCCAGGGCGAGTTTATGAATTCACTATTTTAGCAAACACTCGGTGGTTCAATACATAGGAGTTCTCTTAGGCACAAGACTCAATTGGAAACAATATTCAACGTAATAATAATGATAATAAATTTATTGTCAAAAAAACAGTACAAACTGCGTATGACCACGTAGAGAACAACAAACTAATTTTACTCTCCGGAAGTAAACAAGGGACCATCCCATCAATTCCGATCAAGGGCTCTAAGGCAGAGGCAGATTCAAAAATTTCTAGATAAGATAAAAAGTTAGCTACGAGTTATAATACTAATAGAATGTCAACATGTTTGTAATTTAACGCAAAAAATTTACTTGTACAAATTATTATCGAACTAAAGATTATTCTGTGTATAGTGTTTAAAAATCAAAAGAATTGAAATAACACTAAATTCACGATTTATTATTACAATAAACATGCCCCTTGACAAAGCCTAGAGAACCTGTATAAGAAATCCGCCTCTACCCGAAGAAAAAACGGAGAAAAACCCGGGCCAGGATGGGGCTACAGAATTAATGTACACAATCGTGCCAAAGTTGAGTACACAAAAAATAAATTAATATGAGCCATAAGGCAACACAATCATGCAAGAAAATAGTTTTTGAAATTGTTATAAGTTATTTAAAAAGTGCTACAGCAATGGCGTGATAAAGTACAAGACGGATTTAACTTTTATTAAAATCAATAAATTCTTTTACAGTGTAGAAGCACTGGTGCAGGAGGTAGTTTTTAACCGCGGATTTGAAGATATTCAATTTCATAATATCTTTTATATTCTTGGGCAGGGAATTATATAGAACGATTCCCGAATGGTATGGTCCCTTTTGGCAAAGAGTGGTTGACACTCTAGGGCGATGAATATTACTACTATTGCGTGTATAGTGTTCGTGAACGAGACTGTTTCGTATAAAGCAAGGGTGGCACTTCAGTAATTCGGTCTTAACAAACACGACCGTTTCATAAATATAAATGCAGGGAAGTGTTAAGATATTTAATTCCTTGAATAAAGGTTTACAAGAGTTTCGGGGGTGAGATTTACAAATTATCCGAACTATCCTCTTCTGAATTCTGAAAGTTTGAATACTCTGACCGGAATTACCCCAGAAGGTAATGCCGTAACGTAAATGGGAGTAAACGTTTGCAAAATATACGCAACGGGAAATACGTGGACTAACTGCGTTAACTAAGATTCGGAATGCGTAACACAATTTGCTTAATTGGGAATTAAGATTGTCAATGTGACAATTCCATTTGAGGTTGTCTTGAATATGGAGACCTAAGAATTTTGTATTTGTAACAGTTTTTAATTGTGTTCCGTTTAAAGAAAGAGAAACCTGGGGTAAAGATTTTGTGATACTATTGTGAAATGACATAGACACTGTTTTGTCAGTGTTTACAATGAGACGATTTGCATGGAACCAAGTCGAAAGGTTAGACAAAACTTTTTGAGCATTGGCGTGTTTACATAGTAAATTAGTGTCATCAGCAAAAAGAACCATTTTGCAATCTGACGTGGATGATGACATGTCGTTCACATACAATAAAAAGAGTATAGGGCCAAGAATTGATCCTTGGGGTACTCCGCAAGTAAGTGGCTTTGTTTCTGAAAGACAACGCTCAAGTATTTTATTTTTAGTATAGGATATTTCGACCTGCTGATATCTCTCTTTTAAATAAGAAGTTAGCCATTGATGTGGAAGTCCTCGAATGCCTAATGAATGCAATTTGGAAAGGAGAATTCCGTGATCGATGACATCGAATGCTTTGGATAAGTCAAGAAAAACACCCTGAGGATTTTCTCCACGGTCAAGAGATGTGGCAAAATCGTTTAAGAAAGAAAATATGGCGCTTGTAGTGGAAAAGGATTTCCTAAAACCGTGTTGATCGTGAGAGAGAATGTTATTTTTTGATTTAAAAAAATCTAGAAGACATTTATAGAACAATTTTTCTAGGATTTTTGAGAAGGTGGGTAGTAGAGATATTGATCGGTAATTTCCAATATTAAGTTTGTTTCCTTTCTTGAGTAAAGGTTTCACTTTAGATCTCTTAAATATTTTAGGAAACACTGTTTTAGGAATATTGAATTTCTCGTCGGTGTTTTGGCAATTGTAAACATCTTTCCACGCTTCTTCATGCAAATAATTGATGAATATGGGTTGATTTGTGTCATTAAAGTCTCTTGAAAACTTGTGAAGGATTTTAAGTGGTTTTAGTTTATTATTAATAGTCAATACTTGAGCAAGGTGATCGCGTTAAACACTTCAGAGGAATACGAGATTCGATTGTCAGCAGCCAATAAATGAAACACTCATCATCCTTAAGTCTCCATTCGGGTATCCATTTCTACCGTTCTATGATCCGATCTAACCTTTCATACGCACGCAGAATGTGGAGCGCAGCTTCTAAAACTAATGTCAATAAAATTCAATTCCCCGCAGAGAACTTGGTATTATGGACGTTGTTTTCAAAAGTTCTCAATTGTTTCCAGCGATCAGTTTATACGATTATTGTTTTTTTAATATTATGAAATAAATGTTCATTTTCTCACGCAAACCTCATCGATTTAATAAAAAAAATTAATTGTTTTTAATAACAAATTTATTGTCAAAAGAGACGTGACAACTGCGTATGACCACGGAGAGGAAAATAAACTGATTTACTCAATTAATTTTTTCGGCATGTTGTTTGTTAGGTTTTCCCAAGTCCGCTACGAGGTTTTGTTGCATTTGTAGAACGTTGAAGTTGCTGTGACGGTATCATGTCATCATCGTGCATCCGTTAACTCGATAGTTCTCGTAAGGAAACCTTTGAGGGGCAGAGGCCATCGCCTAATGCTATAACGAGATTCGCGAACCGATCGATCGATCAAGTGTGGATGCCTTTCTTTGATGGAATGAACTTTCTTCTCGATTCAAAGAAGATATCAGGGTAATTTTGAAGTTTTTAACGAGATATCTCGTTCTCTTGAAGAAGAAACAAAACAAAAATATCGTTCAATTATCCGAATACACAGAAAGACGGACTAGAAAATGTTTCCGTCTGATTGCTAATAGACGGAAAATATTATAAGATACTATAATATATTCTAGGTACGGGCCTGTACCAAGCATGTTGGAAAGTCTCTGTGAAAATATATATTTTTTAGTTTATTTTTGTAACATCATGAATAAATAAATAAAGTATATTGTAAAAAAGAAGCAGTTGCTTATAACATATGGTTATAAAAAGCGAGCTACGTATGACCACGTGGGGGAAAGGTACTCTCCGGAAACAAGCAAGAGGCCATCCCATCAATTCCGATCTAGGGCACTGGGGCAGTGGCGGATTTAATAAACTTAAAAAACATTGGTATTGATTTTCTTTTTTCATTTAGGGTATTTCTTTACTATAGATTGTATTAGAAAATTATTTGGTTCTTATGTTAGTAATATCTCATTCTCTTCTCTAGTTATGACATTTATAGTTTTATCAAAGATTTACATGTATAAATCATTTTTGTCTCTAAACATTTATTTGTAACCTCATGTAGGTTGCATCGTTGTACAAAAACATTACAAAAATTTTACATTGGAGATGGAAGAAAATAAATGTATTAACTTTCTGGATGTTAAGATCATTAATGACTTTGGTAGAATCGTAACAGACTGGTTTGGAAAACCAAGTAGTGTAGATAAACTTATGAATTACAGATCTAATCACAGCATATCACATAAGAAAAGTGCTGTTATAGGGTTATTATATAGGGTTAATATGATATCACATCCAAATTATCTGAGTAAAAATATTGACATTGTCAAGGGTATCCTGAAGATGAATGACTATCCTGAGAAATTTTATAACAAAATCGTACTATAATATGAAGAAGACTAACAGGGAGACTACTATAGAGAAATAAATATGTTGTGTTAGTACATGTTCCTGCAATAAATTAAGATATTATTAAGATCTTTGACAATGTTTGTATAAATGTTATTGATATGTCATTTAATAATGTGAATTTAATAATTGCTAAGAATAACAAAGATATTGTGGATGTTGATGATACTGTGAGAATTGTGTATAAGATTAAATGTAAAGACTGTGAAATGATGTATATTGGACAAAGTAAAAGGAAATTAAACATTAGGATAAAGGAATATGAGGAATAAATGTGATATGAAAAAGTGGTGTCAGTAAAGATTGTGTAGTTTGAATCATAGTATGGATTTTCATAATATGAAGGTCACTGATCGAGAAGAAAACTTCCTACAAAGATTCGTATCTGAATCAGTAAATATCAAAATTAATATTAATATGAATAATCAAATAGACAGTAATTTGTTCACAACATGTTTTGATGGAGTGCTACATTTGTTAAAAAAATAAATAAATAATCCTCCACGTGGTCATATGCAGTTTGTACTGTTTTTCGACAATAAATTTATAAATTTAATAATAAAAGAAATAAATAAATTATGTATGTTGGCAAACTTTCTGTCCGGTACATCACTTTAAGTTGGTAGTAGATGTTGACATATAATATAGTTTATCCAGTGTATTTTGTAACGGTATGTAATACCTAGAATTTTAGGGAATGTTTCAAGTGATATGTATGATGTATGAATTGATATTCACAAAACATGAAGTATTAGGAAATTTGAGGTATGGATTTTTATAGTTTTTGTAATTTTTAATTTTATTTGTATGAAGGCACTGTGTGATGATAGTACATAAGTTTTACTTTGTTTTGTACTCTAGTGATGACAGCAATTGAAATGACCTGAAGAAGACACCGTAATTAAGAGCTTTGAAACGTCATCATTGTCAACCTTCACAGTTAACATAATGGATGAAATAAAGAAATATTGATTAAATGTAAATCTGTGTTTTGACTGTCTATAAAGGCACGGTGCAACCTATGTTACATATTGATTAGACAGTCAGAGAAAGTGTGATTGTGTACATATTAATTTATTTGCTACACATGACGACGACTCAAAACACTAGTCAGAACGTTGCTTAACGATAACACACTAAAAATTGTGATTGCCCATAAGAAGGTCATGAGTTGTAATTTATTTATTTCTCTTGATTATATAATGGACGTAAATAATAGAATTGATACGTTTCAACGCACGTAATATTTTTCACCCGGATATCAAATATTATTCCTATTCAATTCGCATTACTGTGTCATGCGGTACAAAAAATTCGCCTCGCAGCGAAATAAAATTTCCGAGTCTGTTTTTATTCTTGGGGTTTTAGGGCTCGGTAAGGTCATTAGCGCCCTCCGAGTCTATGTTACCGGTGTAAGAAAATTACCTGTACCTTCTACTCACTACCATTATGCGATAAGAAACAATAATAGCATGCTTGAAATTAATTTGTAATATAATCAGTTAAGGCTTATAGTACTAAACTTAACCCTAAACCAGTTTTTGGCGACAAGTTTGGGTACTGCGCAAGATCTCTGGCTGCGGATCTGCCCCAAGCATAGTCAGAAATTGTTTTAAAAAATCAGTTTTTGTTTATTATTTTGTACTCTTAAAAGTTTGTTGTCCATCGCAACTGCCAGGCGGTCGGAAATGAAACTATCTAGTAAGATCGCGACAGACTCGATAAGCCATAATACAATAACAACACTGGGCGTATTAGTCGAATGGAGTAGGTCTTGAGTAAGATTAGAAAATCCTAGAATTGGAGTCTGCGAGAGATTTTTGGGCACATGATAGATTTATCTGATGTGCCTCAGTACCCTATAGATGATAAAGTTAACTCGTGAGATATTTTTTAGATGTTCTCCAGTACCCTCTAGATATTGGTGGTACTGTGTTTACCACAGTTTTTGACATGAAACGAGAAATCAAGCTTCCACTTTGTATGCACAACATATGCTCATGATACACCAAATAGTATGCGTAACAAGTAATTTCATATAAATCTGTCATCATGCCTTGTCAGTTAATCACTTATATGTTGGGAGTTTGTGTTGTGGAAAATGTTTAAAAAATTGCAATTAGTGTATGCTTTTATACTGCATTGTTTCATTTTTTGAAATATAAAAATATTAATTGAATGTTGATCTTTATTATACAGCCATTCTATTGTAACATATTACAATGTGTTACATTACAAGCAAATATTTATATATTTGAATGTGTACGATCAGGTGTTTTCTATAAGCTTTAATTTTCTCTTCATGTTGCTGATAAATGACAATCTGTACACATTATTCAAAAAATATAGTTCTTTTTTTGTATATCTTTTTTGATAAGCGTTCTTTGAAATCTGAGTCTCCATGTTTTTGAATCTCAGAGCTATATGAGATATAGAAGTATGTGACTCTGCTGACTCTTTAGTGTTCCTGACTATTTTTTGAAAAGAACAGCTTTTACTAAAGAATTGTATACAAAAAAGATTAAATTATTATTGAGTTTATTACTTATAGTTTGTTTTTGATAATTTTTATAGGAAGGATCTTTATCATACAGCCAGTGTACCAGATATGCAGTTAATTGGACAGAATTATTGGAAAGTTACCCATTGGAAGAACTTCAGCCTAATTCCAGCTGGCCCATAGAATCATGTAAGCAGGGTTGGGAATACAACCTTACAGAGGTTGCATCTTCAATTGTCATTGATGTAGGTATTGTCATTGTGTCATTGCATTATTCTTATTATATTTTGAAATGTTATTAATAGATGAATTTGTTTTTAGTTTGATCTCGTTTGTGATCATTCCATTTACCCTACCATTGGTCTTGCTGCTCTAAATCTTGGAGGCCCTATTGGTGTTTATGTGTTTGGATTGCTAAATGACAGGTATGGTTTGAGTATATTTTACGGATGTGAAAATTGAGAATTAATTTATTGCTAAGTGACAGGATTTGAATTATCTCTGTGTTATGTAATAGTTCCCTTTTTGCAGGTTAGGGAGACGATTTTCCTTCTTTTGTTGTTTGGCAGTCTTTCTCTTGGGAGGTTTTCTTACCGCTGTTGCTCCCAATTTTTGGACTTGGGCTGCTTGTCGCATTATTGTTGGACTCACTATTCCGGCAATCTACCAAATACCCTTTATTATTTGTATGTTTAGTTCCTTTTGTATATTTTGTTTCATTCTTGTTCTTTATTTTACTTATTGCTCTTTTTCCTCCTTTCACAGCCTTGGAATTAGTTGGTCCCAACTACAGATCGTTTGTTACAGTTATGACATGCTTGTTTTATACCCTCGGACTCATAATTCTGTCAGGAATTACGTATCTTGTTCGTGACTGGGTTCTTTTAGCCCTTTGTACAACTGCTCCTTTTCTTCTATACTTCATATATTGGTGGTAAGTGTAATTATTGAATGTTCTTTAATTGTGTTTGGCACTTAATCTGTGTTTTATTTCATATTATTGAAGGTTCCTTCCAGAATCTCCCAGATGGCTTTTAGCAAGGGGACATCTGGAAGAAGGAGCTAAAGTTCTTGAAACTTTGTCTAAAGTGAACCAAAAACCTCTTCCTCCAAGTTTTAAACAAAAACTCAAGGTAAACTACTTTGTTTTGCCAATAGAAGTAATCACAGTGAGCGAAGGTTCATATTTTTAAAATGTTTGTCTCCATGAGTTCACATTTATAATGAGCTAATGTAGTAGTCTTGATTGTTTTTTGTGTCTTTATTTACCCCGAATTTCCATTTGCATGAAGATTTTATATTTAAAGATTGAACATAACAGTATCAATCTTCTGTTTGTAGAGTTCCACAGAAAAATAACACCATAATATTCATTTCTAAATAATTGTAAATATTTTTTTGAATATACCAGTCATCTATTTTTTTTTCTCCTTGACATCAACAGTTTGGTTCTACTGAGGAGTACCCGTATCAAATGTTGATGTAAGGGGGAAAAATTAATATATGTGTGACTGGTATATTTGAAAAAATAAGTACAATTATAATTAATTACCATTGTTTAATTTCTATTAATCAGGATCAAACATACAAATTTATTTTTCACCTAATCCTGATTTACTTTTTGTGGTTCAAAACTAGATTTCTATAATGTCTATTTAATCTCCTAATTACCTCCTATCATTCTAATTTAATAAATTGAACTGAGACTTGTTTATTTTAATGTATTATTATTTAATTTATTATCATTAGAAAAAAAATTATTTCAAGTAATTTGTTGGTTTTTTCTTTTGTTTTTGATTTATGTGTGAAGTATCTCAATAAACCTAGCTACTAATCCTTTACCATAGTGAGCCATTTTTTCATTAGCAAACCTTGGAGGCAAAAAAGAATAGGTAAATGAAAAGTAAGTTCTCATCAATTCAATTGTAACGTTATACAAAAAAATAAAGTCAAAAATAATATGTAACTATAACTATTAAAAACACAGTTAAAATACATTATCAAAGTATTTAATGGGTAATTAAATAATATCTGTGGCTGTAGTTGTTGAATGTTTATTTATTTATAACATGACTCGGCAACTAATTTATATAATTTCAAACAGGAAAAATTAAATAGTGTATTTTTTTAAAGTGATTTTAATATTTTGCATTATAAATGTTTTCATGTTCTTATGTATCATGGGGTAATTCTGAACACAATTTCCTATTTTCTCTCACTGAATATGCTATGTCAAAATTTTATTTAGACTGATAGATTTATAGCACATGTAACTTAGCAACATATAAATTTTGCTTCTGTATGTTTGATGTAAAATGTACAATGACTGTAAAAAATGTTTCACGGGCTGCATACGGCCAGCAGGCCAGGAGTTGGACAACATTGCTTTATAAAATAAAATACTTAAAGCGATCATTTAAAATGGAGATCATTCACATGGATGTTTATCTTAAATTTTGTTGTATGTTTTTTACTTGATAAGTATTATTATTTTATTTATTTTTAATTTTTGCAGAGAAAAATGATGCTGCAGAGATCACGAAGTGAAGAAAGTAGCCAGAAAGAAACTCCAGGAATGTTTTTATTGTGCAAGACACCTAACATGCGTCTGAAAACTATTCTCATTACTCTTAATTGGTAAGACATGGCAAGGAAGGACTCAAGTATCCTTCTCCGTAAAATTAATGTAGAACTGCACCAACTGCAGGAGAAACTAAGTGCATGAATAAACCTGTGACTTCCGGTAATAACCAGGTAACTGCACTTCTTGAACAAAAACAAGATAATCTGTCAAAAATGTTTGGTTTTTTTATGAGTTTCTATTAGTTTAAACATTTCAAAAATGTACATTCTTGTCGAATTGAGTAATGAAAATTTATGTTCTAAAAACACAGAAATAACCAGTCCAATATACATTTAATAGGAATAAACAGTTAACTCCAGTGTAAATTTTCTTTAAAAAAGAGTAAGAAAAGCAAATTAGGTACACATATATTTCTACAAACTTAAGAATTTAAATAAATAGGGTAAAACAATCGAACTTGATGAACTTAAGGTAACCAGGTAACTAGTTTTTCTTCATTTTTCATGCTAAAAGCATCATTAATTTTTAATCGTGTAAAAACACAGTATTTCATCTTCACCAAAGTATTATAATGTACATTATATCCAAGTTAAATGTCAAAGTTACAACAGAAAAACAGATGTATCTTACAAAAACAAAACATCACTTACCAGCTTGTTACTGAAAGCCACAGAAGTAATTTACTGTCAAGAAGCATTTACAAACTATATGAATTCATGGAGGCCAATAAATTAATTTACTTTCCAGAAGCAAGCATTGGCTATCTCATTACTTCAGATCAAGGGATGAGAGGTTGTGGGAGATTTAACTTATCTGCCCCCCAAAGGAAAGTCATGACATACAATAAGGCTGAAAAGTTTGCTACTTGATATCATATCTACAGAATATCAACAATTAAAAAAAAGTAGATTATGAAAGAACAGTTATTTAACAAATATATACAATTTGAAATATTAAAATTATTCCAAGAATTGTCGTAACTGTTAAAATCATTGATTGTTCCAGGTTTGCTAACAATATGGTATATGTAGGTCTCAGTTACTATGGACCTTCTTTGGGAAGTAACCAGTACATAAGTTTCCTTCTGTCTTCAGTGGTGGAAATTCCTAGTTACATGGCATGTTGGGTTGTAATGGACAGATGGGGACGCCGTTGGCCGTTGTGTGTTTCTATGATGATAAGTGGGGTCAGTTGTATTGTTACTGTCCTCTTACCAGAAGGTATGTAACCTTTAAACATTTTGTGATTATTCTCTTTTGATGCTACTAGATGAGATAATTATTATTTGTTTTAAAGACACATTTGTTGTTGCTGCTTGAATCAATTGATATCTTATATTTTTTATGTATTTCAGATGCTGTTATCAGTACTTTAGCTTTATTTCTCATCTCCAAGTTTGCTATTTCTGCATCATTCCTAATAATTTATCCGTTTGCTGGAGAGTTATATCCCACTCAGCTTAGGGGTGTAGGCATAGGAACATCAGCATACATTAGTGGTTTGGGCTTGATTCTCATACCTTTTATTACTTATCTCGTAAGTGATTTAATTTTCTTGTAGTTGTATTGAAATTTTGATAATTATTTAAAATTCATTTAAATTACACTTAACCTTATATTCTAAAATAATTCTCATGCATAAATATCACCCTTTTTTTAGGGTACAGAAATGTTAGTGATGCCTCTTCTCATCATGGGAGTGATATCTGTTTTGGGAGGACTTTCTGGTTTGCGATTACCTGAAACCCTTCATTACCGGCTTCCTCAGACTGTCGAAGAAGGAGAAGAATTCGGCAAGGATTGGTCTCTTGCAGAATGTTTGCGTTGTATTCCAGTCAGGTTCGAGCTGTTTTCTGTTATTCTATTGTGGTTTACGACAGCAGTAGTGATACTCTTAGGAACTTTTATGGACCACTCACATAATTGAATTACACTTTTTGGAAAGGAACTAAGTCAAAATTTACGACTTTTGAGTAGAGAGAAAGAACTGATTTTTTAAAATAATAACCAATAAACACTGATCATAATAGATCACAAGCTCTTGTCTTCACTGTATGTGTGTATTCTTTGTTAGTTATATGTGCAGTGAAAATAAAAATGACATATTTTGACTTAGTTCCTTTCTAAAATGTGTGATTGAATTAGTTTTATTTCATTTTTATCATGAAGTATTTCATGCATGCCTGTATCAGTATTCAACTGTGGTAGTTGCTTCAATTTTTTTAAATTTTGTAACTATTAATTTGTGCTTATCTTTTGCGCTTTCTTGTTGATTGTCCTTTTTGTTTGTTGTTTTTGCTCAGAGCCTTTTCACCTCCCTCATTCTCCTTTGTAGGTTTCTCTCCGTGCTCATTCCTCAAAAACATTCTCATGACATTAGAAACAAAATGGACCCTGCCGTTAGCCAAGAAACTGTAGTTACCACAATATCATAATGCAACATACCCATACATGCAATGTAAGTAATATGTTTACAAAATATCTGACTTAATTTCAGTGGCTTGAATTGCATAGATTTGTCAGTTTAACCCAGGTGCTGATCCAGAGATTTTCATAGCTTAGTGCAGAGGGGTTAACAATGTCATGGTTTATTAATTGCATCAACAAAACATTATCGCTCTTCTAGCAAAAGCTATAAGAGCACTCGTAACAAACTATAACACAATTATTATGTTAAAAATTACTACTTTAATTATCATTATTCAGGACAGAGCGAAATTGAGACTTATTGTGAGAGTGGCCAAAAGTCAACCCTGACTGACTGTGCCCTTTTTGATGATAATGATGTCTACTCTAAATAAGATTTTGAGGATATCAAAAAATTGTTTATCAATGTTTTTTTATAATATTTGTAGTGGATGGAAGTATATCATTAAAATTGTCCATGTCATCTGCTTGAGTGTGAATATTATTTTTATTAATTTTCCTCGTAATACCTCAATGAAAAGAAATTAATTTACCCAGTTACATATCTACTCAACTATCTCCATGGTGACCTCTGACATTTTACTCAAAATGGTGTGCTTAGCATATAGCATCATCATGATTAAATTACAAGATTAAATTACACCACCAGTAGCTAGTGACACTACTAACTGATGAATGTTAAATACTTAATAATAACCAAGCTACACTCATCACATTATATACAATCCAAAGCAAAGAATACATATTATTAAAAACAAAAACAAAGACACAATTTATACAATATACTTTACCATACTTTTCTCTCTCCAATTTATAAGAAATGCAGAAACAGAAGGAGAGGGGAGAAAAGAAATTTCCCCCTTAATGTACATTATCTTACCACACACATTATTTTTTAATATACCATGCTATCAACTATACTACTTTCTATGTGTGAATGAATGTGTGAAATGAATACAAAATGTAACCAAAACATAGTTCACATTATATAATTTTTATTTAAGCAAATACCCATAGTAAATATTTTGAAAGAATAAAAAATATAGTATGTAAAATGAGTACAAATATTGAAAGATTATGTCATATATTTTAGGTAATTTAGCTGTGTCTATCTGTAAATTAAGAGTATTTTTAAAACTCATCTACCGCATCTCAGAGATCTCTCTTTTATAATAACTATCTTCAATGCATAGTACCTTAAAATCATCCCGCAGGAAATAATGAATAAAATTATGACAATAGGGAACAACAGAAAGATTACCCCTAAGGATATTGGATTCATGTTCCTTGATCTGGGTTTTCAATAGTCTTTTTGACTTTCCAATGTAGGTGCATTCCCATTCCATGCTATGTACTGTGTAAATTACATTCTTTTGTTCATCAATTTCAATCCTATCTTTCTCTTTTGTAACAAAATTAAATTGTTTTGGTTTTAAATACTATTTTAACGTTAGTTTCATAAAACATCTTGCGTAACCAGAAAACTAATTTAAGTTTACTATAGAAAGGGACACCGATAACAAAATGAACTTTTTACAGGTAAACGTTCCATGAACAAATAAAGCTTTCTTTTAATTGGTTTACCGAAACTGTCTTGTTCTGAGAGTTTTTACTTTTTTTCTAATTATCCTTTCAATCACCAAAAAAGCAATTTGTTTGAATCTTGTAAATAAAGCAATTTTACTGTCAGACAATAGATTTCATTACTCCATGGTAATTTAAATGAAGCATTTAACATATTGTTAGCCAATTTCTAACCTGTTCAGTTCACGGAAAGCACGTGCACAAAAAAATTCAGATTTAAAAACATAATCATGATCCCATCAAATCCGTTACTAAATTCACAAATTTTATAGTTTATCCATTTCACAAGAATTTGGTTTCCTTGTTAGGCAAGATGTTTTATGACATTAATGTATAATTAAGTTATATTTAAATCCAACAAAAACTTTAATTTTATTACTAAAGATAAAGATAGTAAATGAACTAAAAAATGTAATTTACAAAATAGGTTGCATGGATTGGGAATGCACTTACATTGGACCTCTGAGGAATCTCTGAGATGCTGAACATGATGAGTTTTAAAAATACTCTTAATTTACAGAAAGGCACAGCTAAAATAAATGACATCTTTTAATATATGCACTCATTTTGTATATTAATAGTTTTTCTTTTTTCTTTCAAAGTTTCACTAATTTATTTTCTAAGGGTATTTGTTGTTGTTTTTTAACTTTACATAATGTGAAGCATGTTTTGTTTATATTTTGTGTTCATTCCATGTACTCACCCATGCATTCGGTGCATAGGTGATCTTCAACATTTATTTCTTCCCTCCTACTGTAATTTTTTACTTCACATTACTTCACATTTACTGTGAAATTTTAATGTGTTGTTTGTTTTAACTTTGTGAAGTGCAAATATGGTGATTTCTCACAGTTTTAATGATACAATATTAATTTGTATTATATTAACTTGGGTAACTAATCACTATTGACAAACTTTACAAAATTACATTATAAGGAGTAAATATAGGAAAAATTATACCAAGAACTTCTTTAGTCTGAGTTCTTATAATTGCTTTATTGTAGTAGAAAGAAAGAGGAAATGTTTTAAAATGTAATTAAAATGAAACCTGTCAAATATTCACACCCCAGCAGATGACATGGACAACTTTTAGTGATAAGCTTCCATTCATTACAGAAAATAGAAGAGAAAAAAAACCTTATAAGTAAAATTAAAAATATGGGAATAACTATGCCAAGAAATTCTTTAGTCTGGATTATTGTAAGTACCATAATTGTAGTAGAAAAAAGAGCATTTCCATGATAACACCTGGATTATGAAATATGTCAATGATACTCAATCACAAAAAATATATATTATTACTTTACAAATAAAGACATAAACGGAATAATTTTGTAGCAAAAATGAAAAAAGAGTAAATAAATTGTAAATGTAGGTAATTTGTACGAAGTAAAAATTATGTTGATGATTTGTTTGGAAGTGTGGAGTGACAGTCTCTGAATTTGCTCCTGATCTAACCCTTGTTTTTTTTAAAAGAATTTCTTGTTCGTGATGAAGATATGTGATTAATTTTTGCATGCAATACCATTTAGTTTTGCACTTTGCTATTCTTCTCAGGCCTGCTTCCAACATGGGCTCTTACGAAGATTTAGATGAAAAAGATTCTTATGAATTGTCATCACAGCCGCAGCCTTTGGAGATGGTCAATGAAGTGACTCCATTGGAAAGGCAAACTCGACAACAGTCTATCCGAACTCCGAGATTAGTTCGTCAATCGAGTGTCATGGAGACACCAATTGATTCAGATGGGGCGATGAAACTGACATACTGGTTTTAGCTACGATCTGCTGCTAATCATTCCCAAATAGAATATGCACAAGAGCCAGTGAAATTTGTTAAAAGCTACAAAACAAAATGTTTTACATTTCACACAAATTTTATTTACTTATAAATAATTTAATTTATTGTTTATTGAAATACTTTTTAATAAAAAGAAAAATGACATGAATGTTTGTTTCTTTCCTGATACTAATGTCCAATTTCTTTTGTGCCTCATGTTAGTCATTCATTACTCTTTATTGTTTTTATGCTCTGTCCATTTTTGGTATATAGATGAGTGTGATTAATTTTAGTTCCATGAACTAAGTATTCTATTATGAAGTAGGAGTATGAATTGGTTGTACTGTTTAGGACTATACTGCCACCTATGACTCCACTCTGCTCATAAGGGTGTTACAGTTGTTTACTTCCCATGGGGGCAGAACTTTTATTTCAACAACACTAGAAACATCACTATTCATCAGAGCGACCTCAAAAATCATGCATTCCAAACACACACAGGTCATTTTGTGAAATTTCTATCGAAATTCTAAAACGAGTGAATCAAGTCAAGCGTAATTTTTGAATTTCTGCAATTTTTATTATATCTTGAGGTATCATCTTTGTTGTTGTTTTTTTGTATGTAAACGTTGATAATTTATGTCTACTTAAGGTTAACAACGCAATAACACTTTTGCTGTATTTCACAAACCAATTGAGGTATCATTTTGATTTTTGGTTTTAAATATTGTTTGACAAATCATTTAGAAACTGATTTCTGGAATTTTTGTTGTTTTAAATTTAAATAGGTGAAAAGAAGTAAAATATTAGGACCGTTGTCGCATTAAGCATTGATCAAAGCAGCAAGAAAAATAAAAGATTAGATCTAGAAATTTTTGACACGATGTTGCTTATGAATTGTAGAGGTTTAGTAAGAAATGATTTTTCAAATTCCTTTATTTAAAGGGATGATTTACTGTTCCCCCACCACCACCAAATATGAACTATTTTGCATCTCATCTGAATTTGTCTTGTGTACATGACATTTTTTTCATCTGCACTAAATGATGAACATGGGTAAACCATAACACATCAGAAAGAACTTCCATGCATAGCAGTTCTATAAATTATTTGGTGATATTATATAAATTTATAAAATTAAATATTAAGGTCAGCTAGTTTTAAATATTTTTTTAAGATGTATGCCAACTCAACTTTATAATATCCAGTGTTAGAAATCTTGCCATCTCTGTTCACATTGAAAGCTAGAATTCAATGTCAATTATGTGGAAATCTATATTGTGTTAAACACAGAATTACCTCAAAGCAATTTTTTACTTTGCATTTTGAAAGCATGGGGCAATGCCTCAATCTTTTTGATGTCTTATTAAATTAAGCCATTCACATCTTGTTACAATCATCTATTTCTTTTGTATAAGTCAGACAACTTACACAAATTTATTAGACATATACTCTTTAACAACTTTGACAAATTTACTCAGTACTGTAGTATGATAATACGAGGTACAGATGCTATGAAATGAACATTTTCATTGTAAGAGTAAAGAGCTAAAATGGTATTGTAAGAGGGGCAGGATGAAACTGGAAATAACGTTTGGTTTTGACATCCAGAGAACACTGATACCTCAACACTTACACTTTGCTTCCTGTCTCCTGGTTCAACACTTGTATCCCTTGCAGTAGCAGTGATGTATGAGCAAATCATTCCCTGTATACCGAGTATCAGACCTTTCTGGTCTTGTGTCGTATAGGTGATGAACTGTTGCCTGTCATAACCCAATAATTGTGCTTGGAGCTGTTGACAAGCTCTCTGCCTGACACTTCTAATAAGATCATACTATTTGTCGATCGTCACATGTACCTTTCCCCGAATACAAAAATGTATTTAATTGTTTACTTTGTTTCCTAAGAGTCATTCAACCTTAGGACATTTCCAAGCAGGAATCTGGAGAAATAGCTCCACCCACCAACTAATTTGCACCACGCTGATCTTCCATCGCTTTGGGACATAATCAAATTTCTTATTTATCTGAAACAAGATGAGGAATGGTAACACTGGAGTGTAAAAGCACAATAAAGCATTGTGAGTTTTCTTCTACCATTGTTGATCAATGATGATAAAGTACTTGGTCATGAAGTGTTTCAATCTCGGTAGCTTTCTCTTGGGCTTGATGAAATTGTGTTTAATTTGTGAATCACTCTCTCCACATAAGTGTGTTTGATCTCCGGATAGGATTTTGGAGTCCTTTCTCACATCTTCTACCTTTACTGAGAGAACTGTTGTTGCTAGACAATGCTCCTTGATAGACATTGGGAGGAACAGTTTATATCTTGCTGTATTCAAGTTAATGATTATTATCATTCTATGCCATCAATTAATAACTTACCTGAAAAGCCCTTCATATGTAGACTGTAGGTTTCTGGAAAGAAAATAGAATCTCTTCTTCAGAACTTGGTGACAGTAATTTGGCAATATCTTTTTCTAATTCAGTTAGAGCAGGAGAGATTTGCATTAGTTTTCTAAGATTCTTTAGTAGCAGAAATAGATTTAACAACTTTTTTTCTGTCAATTGCAAAACACCGTTCAGCAATTAAAACATGTTTTCATTACCCAAAATGCATGGTTACGAGAATAATGAGTTCTTTCCAGATATTTTCTTTTGCAAGTGTGTTTAAGACCTGATTTAAATACTTATTTCATTCTATTGTACCTACCATTTTTCATTTTTTTAGAAAAATAAATACATACATCCTTTAGTATCTAAAATAACACCTGACCATTTTCAGTTTTTCAAACCTTGATATTTTCCGAGGAACAAAACCAACTATGTATCACATGAATTGTCTACTTTTTTTATAGTAAATAAAAATGTCCTCCCAGCAAACCATATCAAAAGGTGGTATATTACGCAATTAATTTATCCATAATTATACTTGACGAAACATGATTTTGGCTACGTTTTCTTCGTTATACTCGATGTTATCATTATTATTGGAAATTTGACAATAATTTGAAACTACCAATAGCTTCAGTGGCAACTATCGATAGTATTCCACTACTACCTTCTTTTTTTTTTTCCAAAGTGTGGTTGACATGCTAGGACAATGAATATTTTCCCTACTATGTTTGTGAACAAGACAGTTTCTTTTGAAGGAAGAGTGGCACTTTATTAATTAACTGTTAACAAAAACACCTGTTTTATAAAGATAAATGTAAGGAAATGTTAAAATATTGAATTCCCTAAATAAAAGTTTCGTCGAGTTTTTGAAGTGAAGTTTACATAATTTCAGAAGAATTATAAGAAAAATATAATTATTAGAAGTTAATTAATGTACAAACCCGTTAATATAGCATATAAATGAGCCTAATGTATGCCACTCCTTCAGACTCCTTGACCGGGATTTCTTTCCATGAGTAAAAACAAATAGAAAAGGGGTTTGCCATAATGTGAAAGTAACCAATGTAAACATTAGTGAACCACCTTTATAAACATTCGTGAAACTATTACTTCATTTGTGTTTTCATTTACACAAAAGAAAACCTAAAATGACATTACGTATTTTATAGATTTTTCCGCGTCAGTTCAGTTTTGCTGTTCAATGTTTGCATAATAGGCCTACTAAAGAAATAAAATTCGGTTCTCTGTGCATCGCTTGCGTGTTTACTTTAATATAATCATATTATCTGGTTTCACGTCGATTTTGATAGTACGTAATGAAATTTGCACATAATGAACACTAGAAGAGTGTTGAGTTGAGGTTTCTCGGTGTCCAGGACACGTATCCGGGGCACACGTCTTTAAATCCACTTTTTGGATTTCCTGGATAATAAGGAAATTTGAGGAGGGATAAAACATCGGTAGTGCCGTCTCTCTGTCGTATTGTCTGAGGGGAATAAAGAAGAAAGGCGTTCAAAGGAGAATCGTTAGAAGAATATGACTGCGGCACCATCTCTGCTTCGGGTGTAGGTGGGGAAGCTCCTTTCCGAACAGTTGGTCCCATCAATGGTGTAGATTATACTAGTTTGAAAAGGGCAAAAAGTACTTTTCTCCAAATAATCAGCTATAAATAAAATATTTTATTCATCCAAATGATCTGATCTGTCAAAATAATCCTAACCATTTTCCATTTAGAATTAAAGATAACACTGACACCCACAGACCACTGTTGCTGATCGGGAGGATAGACTAATAAAAAATTTGCACTGCATCGCATCATCACTGGTATCCCTTACAGAAAATCATCACAGAATCACACGTGTGATTAATCATTGCTGCATCATTATCCATTAATGATTATTCAGTGATAATTTGGCGAGTGATTCAGCACACACAATCACTGGAATCACTAGTAAAGCTGTGATGCAGCCAGACTACTAGATGCAGCTAAGTATTGGTTTATCACTCATTAGCATCACACGTGGAGTACTGCTGTAATCACTTCTCACTCATCACACACAGTCAGTGATAATTTTCTGTAAGGTATGCCGAGATTACAAATAGGGTTTAAGAAACATCGTTGTTGATTTATTAACTACAGTTCTCATATTTTTGTGTATCAAGCCGGGTTCAGACCTCGCCGCGGGTGCTGTGACCAGATATTCAGCCTTCGTATGGTGATGGAGGAGCGAATTCGATGTGGGAAACGGACGGTCATCGTCTTTATCGACTTTCGATGCGTTTTTCGATTGCATCGACTGGCCAGCACTTTGGACAACGCTGGAGACGGAGCACATCCCACCAAAAGTCATCAAGCTCCTACAGGAAAATCACAACGGGTCATCGAGCCAAATACGCATCCAAAACGAGCTGTCTACTGAATTCGCCATCCGCACTGGAGTCCGCCAGGGAGACGCCTCGCCGCTGCTCTTCAACATCATAGTCGACGCCATCATGAAGAAAGTCTTCGGGGGCTGACACGGAGTCCAGTTCGATGAACATGGCACTGTGACGGATCTCATGTTCGCAGATGACAGTGGCGTGCTGGCTGAGGATGACGCCGAAGCCACGGACACTCTATTCAAGATAGCCCGTGCCGCCCAGTAATATGGCCTGAAGATAAACGCTGACAACAGATGGATCGCCTCGACGGCATCCAGATAGAGCAAGTTCAGTAGCTCAAATACCTGGACTCACTGATCGAGCAGAAGAAAGTTGCGTCCACGGCGGAGATCCACAGTCGAATCGGTCAAGCAGCCGCAGCATTCGCTTCTCTAAAGTGGTGCTTGTGGAAGCGAACCAACATTTCCATCCTGACCAAAATCCGCATCTTTCGGACGCTGATCCTGCCGATTCTACTCTATGTATCTGAAACGTAGACTGTGCTCAAGGCGGATCTAAAGAAACTCGAAGTTTTCCAGATGCGTTGCCTTCGGCAGATATTACGAGTATCACTTCGAGACCACCTTCGAAATGAGGACATCCGACAGAGATGCGACAACCAAGTGTGCACTGTTGTTTCCAGAATTTTTGCTGTATTTCATGTATGAATCAAGGAGTATTACTGTTTTTGTACGTATTCGTGCTATTTCTGTCAAAACTAAATAATAACGAAGGGTAAAACAAACGAGGCAGGGTCAGCTAGTGATTTATACTAGCCAAAGGGGATGAATATTGTGTCAAAAAATTGTTCCAAGGAAATGAATGAGTTTTCTGAAACACAAAGAATGAGACAAATGTTGAATGCAAACACTTTAAGTTTTTCCACTCAGATAGGGCGATTGCTGATGGGATGCATCCTGAAAGCAGTGAGCTGATATACCGAAAAATTCACCACAGTGATCGGTAACGTGCATTTTGTACAATTCGTTTGCATAAGGACGAAGTTAAATCTACATCGATCAGACGGAGAAGTACCCGCATCGATTTGTAGAAGTGTAGTAAGTGTGGGAACGAAACAGAAAGACGATAAATAAAAGAAATGGGATGGATTTTCGTACAATATTACCGTTTCACGTAGTTATNGGCTAAGAAGAATGTTGTGCTTCGGTTCAATAAAACTGCAGTGCTCAGTACATGTACAAGTGGGAAAAATTTTGTTGTTTGAAAAGATATGAAAAGGTAACTTGAAACATATTTCCACACGGTTGCTGCATAACCCATTATTGGGTGTATGCTTCCTTCGTACAATTTAACTAATGTCTTGCTTTAGATTATACTTACTATATGCACCCCTACCGTGTTAGACAATAATTTATTTTTTTTACGTTTGTCCGAAATGTACGTAATATTTGATGTAAAAATAAATTTGTCGTTCTTCATTATACTGAGACATTGAAGTTTTCTGTCTATTTGAATTGTCTGAGTTACGGCGCATGATGATTGTGTACAACGTGAAATGTTGTACCGAACAACTTGTGACTGCGGTCTTCCAAAGATGTCATTGTATACTGCATTAGGGTGAAGAAAATTGAATTAGTCATCTCGTTTGAAAGGAGTTTAAAAAATGTTAGGGATGTATCTAAAAGACGATATTTCTTTAAGAAGTGAAAATGTTGGATATCGATGTTTTGTGCATTTATTTATAGTGTCATGTACCTTTGTAAATACAAATGTCTATGAAATAAACATATCATGAAGATTTTCTTTTCTACCTTTCTCATATCCCACAACCTACAAAAGAAGGCAATGTGACATCTGAAAGATGGTGGGCGGGGGTAGGAGACATGTGGTGTAAATGAAAGATATAAAATGAAATAATCACTTAAAAAACATGAAAAAAATATCAAAAGAATACAATATAAAACTGTTAAAAAAATAAACACTAATTCCGCTGCAGTGCTATATTTAACGTGTGCAAGCATTTCACGTGTAAAAAAATATTTATTCATGGAACAACGTTTGCGTCTCTCAGTGTAGATGTTTCAGTATTCTCAGCAATGTGTGCAATTATGCATATCGATAAGAATATTCATTCCTCAATGTACTGTAGTGACGGTAGCTGATTGTGTACGGACTAGTACTGATGTGCCGGGCTCGATTCACTGTTAAGTGTGGTGGCGATTAAGAAAAGATAAAAATTTCATTTTAACCGACTAAAACTAAGTAGAAAATGAACCGACTAAAACTAAGCAGAAATATGCAGAAAATGAAACGTAAATGAAAATAGTCAAATTTTTTGCCCCCCTCTCCCCCACTTTTGATTCCCAATCGCCGTTACTGCTCCAAAGCCCTGCGTACTTGAGAACTAGATGATGATGATTATACTTTTTTATGTACATAGTACACACAGCATTGTGATCTTGAAAATTTTCGATCGTGAGATAAGCTCACTGGAGAAAATATTAGTCACCCTCTTAAAAAGGGTTACTGGTTCGAGATGGATCTGCGATGTTTTGCGAGTATTTTGTATTCGTATCATGGCTTAGTTCTAAACACTCCGGTTACCGTGAACATGAACCAGATTGTTAAATCATCGGATCTTGATCCCATAGAAAATGCCATGGATTCGAACAGCGGATAAAACGTAGAATCAACGTTCCCTCAATCCGGGAACTCTACTGGAACTAATTATCAATGAGTGGCTTCAGCTGGATGTGGCATACCTGAAGAAATTTGAAATATCTTTCTCACCAAATTATAACTATTATCAAGGCTATATGCAGTTTTCACGAAATTAGTGTTACGTCCCCCTGTTACTCATAATTTGTCCGGTAAAAAATGTTTTATTGAATTTCACGTGAGTTGTATTTTGTACGAAATTTTGATAAGACGTATGATTCCATTGATATCTCAGGTTGATATTTTGCAGGGATGATACAAATAAAGAAGAATCAGCAAAAGTTTTTTTTTTAATACTCATATAATTTTTGTATCAAATTTTAAAATTCAAAAAAAAATTTTAAAACAAATATATCTTGCAAAATACCATATTAAAGATAATTCTATTCTGAAAAGAAAGCTACTTTTATGTGTGAACTATTCAGAAATTCTATGCCGAAATATCATGATTTATATGCAGTATAGTACAGCAAAAATTACAATTTTTTAGATTTTTAAACTCTTATTTCAAAAACTAAAATGAGATTAAAAAGAAACACAAACAAACTTGAGATCATCTTATTTGGTAGTTTATGCATACTTAAGACAAAAGCAATTGGAAATAGTGAGGTAAAAGGCAATGGATCGCTTGAAATGAAATGACTCATAACTTTTTTATATATAATGTTATGACATTGCATATAAATGAAAATAGAAATTTATTGTACACATCTCAAATGGATATTTATGAGACCAAATAAGTAGATAACCAAGTGTATAGTATACTAAAGAGTGTTGTAGTAATTTGAATGTTTTAAAATATATATTGTATATCATGTTCCAGGTAACTTGACTAATCTAAGAGGAAGGTGTCAAAAAAGAAGCATGTTGAAAGTTCATGTATTACCTTCACGAATGACGGTTGGTGCTGTACTACATATTCTTTAAAGGAGAATAAGGACTATGACAGCATATAGTGGTGAGTGAAGAAATAAGATCTTGAATGTGATGGACATGTGAAACGATCTGAAACTAAATTAAATTAATAATTGGTGATACTGAGGGAGCAGGGCCCCCACTAATTGAAATGTGATCTGATGATCTGATGTCACTGGTTGATGGAGGATAGTTGGGAAGTATATTGTATGATGTTAGGGTATAAGAACATTTGTGTTTGTTTTGCATATATATTCTCTTGTAATATTGTGAATTATAAAAATATTTCATGATGTTGAATTATGTTAAACTAATGGTTACTTTGTCAAATTATATCAAAATGAGGTGCTAATCTGACAATATATACATTGTGTCATCATACTGGAGCAATATTTAACATAATAATAGTGTATTGCAAGAATTAAGTGAAAAATTCTAGTTCCGCTTGTGATACACGTCAAGAAAACCGCACTTTTATTGTTTTAACACTGAACCCATTTTCATCCCTTGTTCATGTTTTCCAAGATGATTAACAAGAATATAAACTATTTTAAGTATTAATTCGAAAATTTTGAAAGATGCACATTTTGAAAAATTAAAAATCAAAAGTTTAATTTTGAACATGTTAATTTTTTTCACCCTTGATCTATGTCATATAGCATATCATTGTAAAGATCATTAAATAAGATATATAATGACACCTCTACCAACTCTGTGTCTCAGTTAGGAAATCTTCCTGAGGAATTCAAATGTTTTGTGTAGAGTCATTTTGGGGCCTTTTGTTTAAACTTTATTTTGTTTGAAAATATCAAATGCTTTTCCACTACAAAAAACACATTGTCTGTGGGATTTTTTTGGGGTGGGAGAGTATGACCCCTATGACCCCAGCTCCTTGTATCTGTGCCTACTAGGTACACTACTGAACTATTTATCATTATTCATTGAAAATTAAAGTTTATTATTATTTAACTGCCATTTTTTCAATTTAACTTTTTTGTAGTTCTATTCAATGTTCTGAACTCTCAGTGCATGGTATTATTTGAAATAATTTGAAATATTATTATTGTGTAAAGAGGGACCTTGAAATGTAAACTTTGTCAAAACTTATTAAACTTTTTTTTTTTTGCTTTCTTTTTTCCTTCAATTAATTTGATAATGTGTTAAAAAAATATTATTGCAAAGAAGAGTACAATAAATAGAGTACAAAATACATGCTATAGTAAAAAAGGGAAAATACTGTAAAAGAAAAAGAATCGTAATCACCCAAGAGAGAAAATATTAACTGCATTAAAATTTGCCAAAAAGCTAAGATTGTAACAGATGTAAAATCCATAGCTTAAATTAGTGGTAACAGACAATTACTAAAATTGTGAGCCAAGTTATTAAATATTGAGATCAGAGATATAATTTCGCAGTGAACGCCAAGTTGTGTTTCCTACACAAATTTATTTTAGATTCAATATGTCCTGCGGAAGTCTATTTTATTAGGTCCATGTACCATATTCCAACATATTGTTTCCCATCATCATCATCATCATCAATCTCTTGACTAGAGATTTACAACTGCACATCTAAACAGCATAACAATTCTCCTACTAGCAAGTCATGAAACATTGATGATTACAAATTTGGAACTGAACTCCTTAGGGATAATAAGAAATAATGGCCTGCTCAATGAAATTGTTCAATTCCACTGATAAAGAAGTAAAATTGTGCTTCATGATCTACATCTATGATCTATACATAGTACAATTATTTCATTATGTTGTTGGAGGGCAGGATGTTGTAGTTGCTCAACAATTGAATTGATGTTCTTGTGATGAATATTTTTTCTGGCACAACCATAGTATCACAGTCTTAGTCATCGCTATCCTTAAGAATCCTAAATAACCATTTCTCCTTGCTGACTTGAAATAACAAATCCCACACAATCTAAAACAAATAGTACTGAACTTTCTATAGAGACAAGGAAATTAAAGGGTGAAATATACAGCTGGAACTGTCTTACCATACATTTGGAAATGTCATCTTCAAATTCAAATATATTCAAAGTAAAAAAGCATTCAAAAATAATGTTCATATATTGGGATGTGGTTTCAGAGATAACATATTGAACTATGCCAAGTTTGGGTACTCTCAAATACATAACATAACTGAATAATGAGTAAACAAAATGCATACATTTAAATACTTTCATATTTTAATAAATTATTATTTAAAGTATGGAGTGATAAAAGTTGATGAATGTACATTACCTTACTAATACAATATAAAAAATGCAATTCAATTTTAAGTGCTTTTAAACTTCTTTTAGTAAAATCAATCAATTGTATAACATTGTAAAAGTAAATATAAATTTAAAAACATTTTTCCATTTATATCTTTTGTAACAACTGGAAGGGGAAGGTGCTTTGATAAATATATATCCTCCTTCATTCATTGTGAATGAAGAGTTTATCAACTAAATATTGAAATCCTCAGGACATCACAAGTTTGTTTAATTCTCACTTCTCAGAAGTTGGTAAAATAACGAACTCAATATATCCAAATCAATGTCCTCCAATTATATCCACCCACATACCCAATTCTATGTTCACTTCCGAAACTAAC
>NNCF01126898.1:800667-814974 GCA_002313205.1 Laupala kohalensis
AATTAGTTTTTTTCCCCTCCACGTGGTCATACGCAGTTTGTACTGTTTTTTGACAATAAATTTATTATTATTAATTTAGAACACTTCTTCGGAAAAAAAAGCTATAATCAGGAAAAATACCTAATCCACTTTATGTTTTGAGAATACTGGATATGTTACCATATGTAGTGATTTAAAAAGTAACAAATATAAAATTATTCAAATTTTCCTTAGAAAGATAAACAATTGTTACAATATAAACCTAATTTATGCATTGATGATGATAGGCTTAAAAGTATGATACTCATAAGAGATTAGGTGGGAAAAAATATATTTAAAAAAAGTGTAGATATTGTCCACACTCCCTCCACCAAGGGCAGGAGATGGATATAGTAAAATGTGTACATGCTGCTTTTATTTTGCATTGTTCACAAAAATAATTTTATAATATTCATTTGTAATTTTTTTTTTCAGTCGCAAGACAATGGTGACATATCCCTGCTTGAAAATAGAACTCTGCCAATTTATTACAATAACATGTAAAAAGTAATGTATACTTAGAAAATGTGTGTACATTTATGAATAATTAATTACTGGGACACTGCTGTAAAATATTCTTGATTATTTAGGTTCACGTCATTCTGCTCAATATTTATTTTTATATCTCCCACTGTGATTATAGTTTTTATTTTCCATTCCTTTCCAGATATTTTCTTGTTCTTCTATAAACAGCTTGATATCCTTAGATTGTGGTCTGTGAATATGAATTGTTATTTTTTTTTATAAAAATTGAAAATTTCCAATAATCTTTTCAAAATTATGCGTTATTTTCTGTATTATAGTTAAGTTATATCATGAAGATTACATAGATGTGTATTCAAATTCAATGATTACATTAATCAGTCAAAAAAATCATTGTTCCACCCTGTTTCCATCTAATTCTTTGTATCATTTTCCTCCACCAGTAGAATACTTTCAATATTAATCTCTGTGAGCTATTAGTTCTAATTTTATCAGAGTTGTTGATCTTGTCAGCAAATTTGTCCCAATTGCTATTGAAGATCTTATGTTTTCATTTATCTTATGTCTATGTCATTTCACAATAGTATCACAAAATCTTTGCCACAGGTTTCTTTTTCTTTAAACGGAACACAATTAAAAACTGTTACGAATACAAAATTCTTAGGTCTCTATATTCAAGACAACCTCAAATGGAATTGTCACGTTGACAATCTTAATTCCCAATTAAGCAAATTGTTACGCATTCCGAATCTTAGTTAAGATGGTTAGTCCACGTATTTCCCGTTGCGTATATTTTGCAAATGTTTACTCCCATTTATGTTACGGCATTACCTTCTGGGGGAGTTCCAGTCAGAGTATTCAAACTTTCAGAATTCAGAAGAGGATAGTTTGGATAATTTGTAAATCTCACTCCTAAAACTCGTGTAAACCTTTATTTAAGGAATTAAATATCTTAACACTTCCTTGCATTTAAATTTATGAAACGGTCGTGTTTCATATATTTATTATTAAATTATTTCCTGCATTTAAATTTATGAAACGAATCACTGAAGTGCCACCCTTGCTTCATATGAAACAGACTCGTTCATTAACACAATACTCACAATAGTAATAATATTCATCGCCCTAGAGTGTCAACCACTCTTTGTCAAAAAGGACCATATCATTCGGGAATCATTCTATATAATTCCCTGCCCAATAATATAAAAGATATTATGAAATTGAATCTCTTCAAATCCGCAGTTAAAAACTACCTCCTGCACCAGTGCTTCTACATTGTAAAATGATTTATAGATTTTAATAAATGTTAAATCCATCTTGTACTTTATCAGGACATTGCTGTAGTACTTTCAAAATAACTTATAACAATTTCAAAAACTATTTTCTTGCATGATTGTTGTCTTATGTTTCATATTAATTTTATGTGTACTCAACTTTGGCACGGTTGTGTACATTAATTCTGTAGCCCCATCCTGGCCTGGGTTTTTCTCCGGTTTTCCTTCGGGTAGAGGCAGATTTCTTAAGCTGGTTCTCTAGGCTTTGTCTCGGGGCATGTTTATTGTAACAATAAATTGTGAATTTAATGTTATTTCAATTCTTAAGATTCTTAAACACAATTTTTTGTGTTAAATTACAAACATATTGATTTTCTATTAGTATTATAACTCGTAGCTAACTTTTTATCTTATCTAGGAATTTTTGCTGAAATTTTTCAATCCGCCTCTGCCTTAGGGCCCTTGATCGGAATTGATGAGATGGTCCCTTGCTAGAGTAAATTAGTTTATTGTCATACACAGTTTGTACTGCATTTTTGACAATAAAATTTATTTATATTTACTAATATCCTAAAGTATGTGACAATGAATTTGTATCTTGCCAGTCGCTTCACACAAATGCCCTTGCCCATTTCATTAGAAAATTGTTTTATTTTATTTCTATGTTAGCTATCGATATTTGGATGTTAGTTTTTGATTCGCTGGCGGATCTAGACTATAGTGAAAGGGAGGGGGCTCACTGGGGAGGGTTATGGGGAGCATTTCTGTTTGAAATCGTTGTTTTACAACACAACTTTTATAAATATTACCTTTTAAATAAAAATACATCATCTCATCAAATAAATAATCAACAATTAAAAATATTAAATAGTAACTAAATTCAATAATTGTTTTAAAGTGGCAAAGTATGCGTTTATCTGTTGACAGATCAGGTCCCCCTAGATCTGCCATTGGCTGGATATGAGAATTAATTAGTTCATACTCAAATTACGACCATCAAGAGGGAGGATGAAAGAGACTTGGACTTTTATACATAATTTTCGTGTATTTGAGTAATAGATTTTGTACCTGTATTGTAGTGTATTGTATTGATAGCTGGCGCAGTACAAGCCGCTTTAATGAGGTGACCTTGCCCTAGAACGGTCCCAACTTTGATAGGAACTTAATTACTGTCTCTTCATCTTCTTGTCTTATACTTGAGAATAACATGCGGCTGTTGTCCGTGGAACGAATCACTGTCTCAATGTGTTCTAGCGATAAGATTTTTCTTCTTCTGTAATTGTAATTTATGTAAGAGGAAGTAAATACGCAGACTTGTCATGTCTTGCCGTGCACATCTACGTATGGCGGTCTTCCGGTTGTTGCTTGTTTGACCTTCAATTTTCCTTTGTCGAGTGCAAGTTTTTCGTGTAATTTTCGGTACACTACTTTATTTGCTGCTATATATTTGCGTCTTAGTAACTGGTTAGTCACGTTTGTTAGTCTGTCATGTAACGAAATGTATTGCGAATAAATGGTTCCGAAAAAAGTAGTATTAACTGTTACAAGTCTTATGTATACAGTTGTTTTAAATTTATATTGTACCGTACTTGAAATAATCTAAAATAATTATCCGTTTTTTCGCATAATCTATTACCATTTCTAATGTATTGTCTTCTGATAATGGATGTCGTTATATTGAAGTTGTTTCGAGTATGACGACGGGGAAGTTCGCAATGTAGCCGTTGAGCTATTTTAAATCAAATGTGGACGTTGTTCAGTTGTTTTATATATTTATGAAATATCTTTCAAAAAGATTCCATGAAATACTCCAGTTCTGTATTTACCTCTTTCCCCTCCGAACTCTGAACAAATTTGAATGTTCGTAATAATTAATTCAAACTTGAACATATTTTGCATACATCAAAATTTATGTATATAGAGGTTACAATTTCCGTTCTGTCAACATTTTCCCAACCCATCAACTGGTCTCTTCGAAAATTAACCAAAAAATCCTCAACAAAACCGGAAGAGTCTGAAATACACTGACGTCATCATTATTGATTATCGATTAAATTAATTTTTATTTTCTCATATAAGATTTTTTTTCTGCATATAAGTGGTTTTGAAGTCTCGTATACGTGAATATTTTTGGTCTCGAGATTTTGACGGGAATATCTGTTTTGAATGTCCTTGATAAAGGAAAAGTTATTTTTATAATTCCGTCAGTCTGTCTGTCCGTGTGCAGAGATTCGGAAAATGCATGAGTCAATTGCATCCACACTTCGTATTTGGAATAGTATCTGATTCCATTCCATGGACATGCTCTACATTTTTATCACTATATATTACAGGGCACTTTATATGATGGTCTAAGTTTTATTTTAGAAAATTTCTCACAAAATGCGCAAATTTTTTCTTTGAATTTTGTTTACTGAAAGTGTAATTTGTATGTATTGCATATGTATGGTATATTTGATTCTTCGCGTGAAAGTTTGGTGTAGATACTGGTAAATAATTTATCTCTGCTCCTCTAACATATCAAGAGTCTTGGAAATTATTTATCGAAGTAAATATTCCAAACAGAGAGAGAATACTGTTTTGGTAAATAGAAATGGAAGATATGACTATGATAAAATTACATATATTTCTTCCGTGCTCCAACACGTGAAGAAGATGTGTGATAGCTTTCGGTCAGATGAAAATGGCGAGGAGCCGGGAATCGAACTCGGGACTCCTGAATGATAAAATTCATTGGACAGTAATTATTGGGGAGAATGCTTGTGACCCTCGCCCCCCCCCCACGTGGTCGTAACAATAAAATACTATTATTAATAATAATAAATGTTTTGTCATAAAAAAATTTATAAACTGTGTGTGGTGATGTGATGAACAATAAACTAATCTACTCCCCTGAAACAAGCGAGGGACCATCCCATCAATATGCCGTTTGTTAATGCTCTGTTGACTATAAATTTACTAATCTATGAGAATGTTATGAGTGCAATGCTTTTTGTATGAACATGGAATTATGCGCTTGTGTGTCCATTGTTGCGCAGAGAGGCGGCAGGATGGCGCAGCGTGCTGTGTAAGAACCTCCCCGTTGGCGAGCTGCTGCACCTGTCCAACAACGAGTGCGTGCCGGCCGACGGCTCCTGCTGCGATCCACATGGCTTGTGCCACCTTGACACCTGCAACCTGGACGGCGAGACCAACCCCAAGCAACGCTGCGTCGCCCGTGGCTTCCTCGAGAAGGTGATTAACTGGATCGATTTTCAAATCGATGTGGTCGTACCGATTGCGAGCGGCGTATGCGCCAACACATTTTTGTCGTCAAGTAACAAGCTAAGGACCTTATTACACAAGACCACTCGTGACACGTCGTGGGCCAAGTTGTTGGTAAACCCAGCTAACCGACCTACCTACTATCAATAACCCCTACCACTCACTTCCTACTTCCTATCACCCTACAAAGATTAGCCTTAATAGCATTCTACTCTGACTTAAAATTCAACTGGTTGTTTAACATTTTTTTAAATGTGACAATTTATATAAAAAATGTAATGTAAAGCAATTATTGGAAGTATTGAAAATAATAGGATTAACTTACTCTCACCTCTTCAGGTATTGAAGATCAGAATGGGTCGAAATGGGTCTTAGTGGGTCTTCTTTACGAATATCACATGGAGATTAATTTTTTTGATATTTGTAATGATATCATAAAACGTAATATGAATGAATAGCTGTACAATATAAATAGATTTTCCTTGAAAATGATTAAGTATATTTGCTGTCAATGATATATCGATAAAATAATAGATGTAAATAATTCTACTGTTGCGATAAAACTTGCAAAAGCTTGAGTAAATGTCCATCCAGGCCCGGGTTTTTCTCCGTTTTTCCTTCGGGTAGAGGCGGATTTCTTATACGGGTTCTCCAGGCTTTGTCTAGGGGCGTGTTTATTGTAACAATAAATCGTGAATTTAGTGATTTTTCAACTCTTATGATTTTTAAACACTATACTCAGAATAATCTATAGTTCGATAATAACTTGTACATGTAAATTTACAAACATATTTGTGTTAAATTACAAACATATTGAAATTATATATGTATTATAACTCGCAGCTAACTTTTTATCTTATCTAGGAACTTTGGCTGAAATTTTTGAATCCGCCTCTGCCTTAGGGCCCTTGATCGGAATTGATGGAATGGTCCCTTGCTTGCTTCCGGAGAGTAAATTAGTTTATTGTCCTCCACGTGGTCATACGCAGTCTGTACTGTTTTTTGACAATAAATTTATTATTATCATTATTATTAACAACTAAAATCGATGAATTATTATTTTTACTACTACTGATACAAATGACAATTGGATATAGAAGCTGACGTCATCTTTTCCTTTTATTTATTAGGGTTTTTCCCATATTGTATTGTCTAATTGTATTGTCTCTGGTATTTTGCCCCATTTATTCTTCAGAATTCAAATTTGTTCATATAAATTTAGATACATATATCACTGAAATCTATAGTACTATCTGTATAGCATCCTAATGGTAATACTATATCTATATTTATAGGTTGTTTGTTTGTGTAAAACCATTTATATAGAATATTATAAAAGGTTTTTATTTGTACATGGTTAAATATCATTCTAACGCCTTTTTCTTTGTTTTACAGATGATGTCCTTATGCAACAACTTATATATTGCACACAACACCACCTCAATGCCTATGCCTGACAAGGCCTCAGAATTCTGGTTATGGCAAAACGTATTCTGAGTGAATCAGAGTCTGATGAATGGGAGAAAAGTCATACAGAAGCTGAATTGAGTCTAGAAAATAGAGATAAGAATCCTATGCCAAGATAGAAACAAATTTAATTTTATTAGGTATATCTACATTACTAGTATGTTTATTATATGCATGTGTGCATTTATCAAGTTTGGTGATGCAAAGGATAGTTTCTCAACCTGTGGGTCATGTTATATTTTTGATGGATAGCAGAGTTGTACTGGTAAAATATTCTTAACCATTAGACACAATATCGTGAATTTAGTGTTTTTTTAATTCTTATGATTTTTAAACACTATACTCAGAATAAACTATAGTTAGATAATAATTTGTACATTTAAAAAAATTGTATGTTAAATTACAAACATATTGACATTCTATTTGTATTATAACTCGTAGCTCACTTTTAATCTTATCTAGGAATTATTGCCTAAATTTTTGAATCCGCATCTGCCTTAGGACCATTGATCGGAATTGATGGAATGGTTCCCTGCTTGCTTCTGAAGAGAAAAATTAGTTTATTGTCCTCCACATGGTCATTTGCAGTTTGTACTGCTTTTTTTACAATAAATTTATTTATTTATATTGTTATTTTTTATTTACAACATCAATATTTAGTAACTCATCTCATATGTGTGTTGCATCTAGTACGGAAATGGATTGTTGCTTACAATAATAAATCTTATTAGGCGATAACCAGAAAGTTGTAAACCAATGCATTGAAATCTAATGCATTTTGGTTCTATGTCTTAACTCTGTACAATCAGTATTACATATAATTGTGGTATAATAATAATTATTATACTAACTACATGAAGGATTTCTTCCTGCAATATAATTTAATGTGACTGCATTGTTTTACGAGGTATTCTTTGTTTTCCTAAGGGTCTACTGGTATTGAAGACATTTCAAGGAGTTCCTGAGACTATTGCTGCTCTCATAAGCACTGGCATTATTGTTTGGGTGATAAACCAGAGACTGCAATCATTGTGGCCTATTATGCTAAATTATTTTCTTCTCAAATGGAACTCTTGAAAGTTTCTGCTCATTCAAAACAGCAGCGGAAAAATTTTATTTGTCAGAAATTAAGAGAGAGCAATCACCGTCAAATCCTCGGTAAGTGTACGGAAAACATCGGTGTATTATTTTAAATCTATATTCATGTAGTGGGGTGTGATGTATTTTTATGTACTTGAAATGTTATCAGTCATAATAATTACTGGGGATTGATATTCTTGCATTTAGTCGAACAAATATATAACAAAATTATTATGTCATTTTGCCAACATTTAAACTATTTATTTTAGTCATGACGATGCTGTAATTTAGGTGCGCCATTTTGTGTATAATGTGTGAAGTCACCATGGAGGTGTTAAGTAAACATGTGACTGGGTAAACTAATATATATTTTTCTTCTTCTTCATTGAGCCCTGGTGGTGACTATAATAAGTAGTTGAAATGTTGGTGAAATGACATAATTTTGTTGTTTATTTGTTGATCTAAATGCAAGAATATCAATCCCCATGTATTTTTATGCTTTTATATTCATGCATTTTTTTTAATAATTTTTTTTTTGTAGGGGTGTGAGTGGTCTTGGCCTTAATCAAGTAGAGACACTGACACATACTTCATCGTTGGGAGAATCGTCTCATTCCAGCCGCTCTGTAAAGAAAAGAGGTCTCGTTGTTGATGGGAAGACATTGTTGTATGTTAATTTATATGATTTTTAAGTAATATGGAACACTGCTGTCCAACTTATCTTAGCCCTTGGGCCATGTTCAATTCACTTTCGATTGATCGTACTGGCATGGGATGAGGTTTGTCAAGATGTTGCCCAAGGAATACAACTAATAGGTCATATTTATTTATTTCAAGGAATACAACTAATAGGTCAATATTTTGACTCTCATCAGTAAATTTAAATTATTTCAAACTGGAAAATTTAAAAAGTATATTTTGTAAGCAATTGGTATGTAACTCAATATGATCTATTCTTTTTCAGAGGTGTGATGAATTTTTCCAATTTTTAGCTTGCAGTTTGCGTATAATTTATTTTTTATATATGTAAATTAAAAATAAAGTCATATTTCATCAATGGTGAGTTAGAGATTAAGAGCTACATTTATATTAATAAAATTTCTGAAACCTTTTTATTTATTTATCTATTTATTTTTATAAAATTCTGATATTATAATGTTACAAGTAGGATTGTATATTTAATTTTTCCCCTTCTTAATTTTTTTTCTTCACTCTTTGAGAAGTTTTATTAAAATTTTGCTTCATTGATTGGAATACATCCTTTAGAGTTGCATTTTATTGCTTAAATTTTGATTAAGAGTGGGGCATGTTCTGGGATTTTTTTATATTTTATGTATCCTCATGAAAACTTTTTACTTATCCTATGTTTCAGATTATTTGAATGGATTTGATGTCAATGCTTTCAATAAATTATTTAATCAAGAATTAGACTGACCATTACTATCATTTATTGATTGTTTTCCGATTGAGGCATGTAAATTGAAAAGATTCTAAGTTCAAAAATTTTATTTTATTTTTGCATAAACATACTTTTTTTCTACACCAATGCAGTGGTAATCAGTCTTAAGTGCCTTTTGTTTGATAGTTTGATATCTATGACAGTCAAAAGATAGCATTGTTATATAGATCATTGCGAGGCTAACATGTAATAACAGTCAGGGAAATAGATATTATAATATACTTGCTTACTAGTCTTTGAGTAATTTGTTGTATCACCAGGCAAAATGATTGTTACTAGACAAGGCACATACACTCTTTTGGGTACTATCTGTGGTACTTGAAGTGTTTTTGGTTTGACATTTCAAACATTTCCTGTAATTTGATCAGGGCATTTTCAACTGAACTCCTCTCCATATTTTTATTATTTGGCACTGTTATCAGTTTCAACAAAACACTTGAAATTAGGTATAAGTTTATTTTTTTTAAGCGCCATTAGTTACTACATTACAAAGTAATCTACAGTGATTTTTTTTGTGATTTTTCATTATCAATTATGGCATTTAATCATTCTTTGTCTCCTGTATAAACATGTTTTTGGCAATTACATCATTTTACATTTACATGCCTCAATTATCCTGTTGTTTTCATTAAATCTCAGTTCTTTCTTGTTCCAATCCATGCATGAACTTTTGTATGCATGCTAGAAGTGAAACATCAGGATAACCATTAAAATATGATATTAATTGATTGATGTCAGTCACATTTTCCACTCCCATTCATCAAGAATGCATTTCAGTGGGCTGAAGTGTAGTTGATGGATGACATATTTTAATTAATATAATTGCTGTGATTCTGCTGTAAGTTCCCAAAGTTTTTTACTTCTTTACAACCTCCCAGCTTTTGTAAAAGATTCAATCATCATTAAATGGTGTCACTTTGTAGTGAGGAGAATTAATTTTTTGTGACGGTTATGATCGCTGAAAGTTACCCAAAAAATACTTCATTAACTTTCGGTAGTCGTTTTTCAAAATCACTTCAAAAACTTTATTCATTATAGGTCATTTGTAAGTTACTATGCAGTCGCTCATCCAAGCTACCCATAATACCCTGTTTCAGTTGTGCCACTCTCCTCGCCACGCTCCACCCATTTTTGTTTGAAGGGAATATGATAAGCCTCATGGGTCATTTGTATTAGGCATACTATCAAGAGTAAAGCTCTTGGAATGAGTAAAGAAGAATACAGTACTGAGAATTGGTTTTAATTTTCTTCATAGGAGATGGAGCCAATGATGTGTCCATGATTCAGACTGCTGATGTTGGGATTGGAATATCAGGCCAAGAAGGAATGCAGGCTGTTATGACTTCTGATTTTGCTCTCTCCCGTTTCAAATATCTGGAGCATTTGTAGTTGGTGCATGGTCATTGGTGCTATGACAGACTTGCTCGCATGGTGCTTTATTTCTTCTGTAAGAATGCTGTAAGAAATGATTTGATAATTTTATTTCATATTCTTATTTTAAGTAGGAATTTTTAAGGGTGAAGTTTCAATATCAGAAATCAATCAAGTCAATCAGAGACAAAACTTACTTTGATCGAAAATGAAATCAAGAGATATCTCTTGATTTGTGCTGTACGTATGTTCCGAAGACCAACTTCCTGAGTCAAATATTCTATGGTGAAATTTCAAAACTAAATTATTAATGTTTGAATATAGATCTATTCATGGGTTTTTTAATAAATTTTCCTTTGAACTGTACAGGCAGTTTTGTCTGTTCAGTCATTTGTGCATTTTGTGCAAAAAATGTGCTGCTACTTCTGAATTTTCTGCTTGTTGGAAGGATTTTATTTGGTGTTCAGATTTTGTGGTTTGTCCATTATTTAAAAATTTATTGAATTTTCTTTTGATAAAGTAGATTATAAATATATTATCTCTTAAGAAAATGCTGAGATGAAATAGAAAAATAACCTGATGTTTTTTAGTTTGCAGTCGTGTTCCTTATATTGTGGTTTCAATTGTATTGTGGCTTCACTGGGACTTTTACGATTGATCAAATGTACCTGATGCTTTATAACTTGCTGTTTACTTCATTGCCCCCAATTGCCATTGGTAAGTGTACTGATCTGCATTATCAGTCTGAGGAAGCAGATGATTGTGAATAAATTTCAAATCTTTAAGTTGATGTGAATAGGGTGTTTATATAAGTAATTTTAAGTACTTGTTGTTTAAATATTTATTTATTGTTAAAAAGTTGGCCATTGCATTTAATTTTGTATGCCTGTCCATGTGTTATTTATGATAAAGTTAATGATTGATTTGGCATTGATTATATTGTTGGTATGCTAATAATGTTTGTGGGTTATCAGTGTCAAGTAGTTAATTTATTTGCTTCCTCCATTAAGGTATCAAGAATAAGCATGTTGGAAGCTTCAGAATTATCTTTAGTTTTATTCTAAAATATTAGATTTTCTGCCATGAGAACTTAATTTTTACCAGTTTTGGTTGATATTTTGTCATAACTGACCTAGTGAAATTATTGAACCGATTCCCTGGAGTCAGTGGATGTTCACTGCTCCAATCGCTAGTTAAAAGAGGAATCTTACCTAATCCTTTTAACTTATTTAATTTCAAAAGATGGAAGAATTTGTGTTAAATATTTTTTGAAGCAAAAGTATGCATTTAGATATTTGTATTGTAGTTGTGTAGTGTGCCTTACAATAGTTCCTCTGATTATTGACTTTCCCCTTTAATATGATATTGCAGGTGTTTACGATCAAGATGTTCCTGAAGAAATACTGATAACACAACCTCATCAGTATCGACAAAGTCATTTAGGCCTTGTGTATCAACTTCATTCATTTTGGATTACAATGGCTGATTCTCTCTATCAGAATATTGTTAGAATTAGAAGCAAGATATGTGCACTGATAAAAAGTGAGAGAAGCACTGAAAAACATTTGTCAAGTTAATATGAATTGTTTTATTTATTGATTTTTTAAAATTTGAATTTCAATATAAATTAACAGAACATTCGAAATGTGAAATATAGACTTTGTAACATTTTCTGTGAACCTTTCTGACCTCTATGCTGAATTTCATGAAGAATAATTTAGATATGATTTCTTATCAAACAGATAAGTGCTCTTTCATATTTATAGTATTAGTAAGCACTAGTCTTTCAGTTTCATGAATCATGTGGTCCCATTCTTCCCTTACTGGCAATGGAGCTGTATGTTTCTTTGTTTGTATCGTTTCCCCATATAATATTTTTAACAGTATATTATCAATGATGAATTTGAAAATTGCATTTGAAGAGTTCAGTACAATACTCTGTAGCATTTGTTTGTTCGTTCCATAGTTTTCTTTGCAAACATTTTATTTTGTGATTACATTGATATGGCTATTGTATTGTTAAACTTCATTAAAGTAATAAAAAGGCTTGGTTCCTGTTGACATGCAAGTTCTATTTCTTTTGCAGTCAAAAGTTTATTGAAATAAACTCAAGTTTTGACTGGATTCCCATGAGACACCTACCTGTTGACAATAGCATGCATGTGGAGATGACGATGAATTCAAGTGTTGGTGTTCCACTGATTTGAAGGGCACAAACAACAAATGGTAATGACATCCAGATTGATTGATTTTTATGTCCAAACTATGTTTATTGTTAGGAGTGTGTTGAAATGTTAAATCCACCTCTGCCTTAGGGCCCTTGTTTGGAATTGATGGGATGGTCCCTTGCTTGCTTCCGGAGAGTAAATTAGTTTATTGTCGTCCACATGGTCAGTTTGTAACTGCTTTTTTGACAATAAAGTTGATCGTAGATCTTTCCTGGGACTTGAATTCTGGCATCAAAGGAGAGACTCCCTTCCATAATAGCTTTACTAATGGTAGAGAGTTTGACTTTATAAAATAAACAAAAAATAAATAAATGAATGATACAAATAATTTATTGTCAGCAAAATCTGTAAAAATGACATAAATTATTCAGCAGAACTCTGAGTGGTTAGAGTTAATATGATAGATATGATAAATTTACTAGTTTAATTTAAACAATATTCTCCTTTGCGAATGGGTTGCTTAGGACCGTGCGAAATCAATTGTTATGACCGTGTGAATTATTGTCCATCTTTTTGGCCCAGTAATCCCTGGTACGCAACAAGTGGGTCTGTTTTTGTTGCTCAGACCATGTACTTTTACTCTTCAAAATCACGTGATTTAATAAATTTTCTAATTATATCACGATCTTGTAAATTTGGAGATCCTAATTATTCAAGGTCCTTTTCTGTTTGCTTGCACCAATTCAGCCTGGTGGTTTTATTCTTCAAAAAGGTGTGAATCTGATGTGTTAACCTGTTGGGATCCATTCTTTCTATATGTCCCATAAATTGGATTCTCCACGTTTGTATTGAATCTGTAATTTTGGGAATTCCCAGAAGTATGTCATTACATTGTAAGTCAATTTCCAAATTTATTGTTATCAATAATTTTATTTCATTTACCACTTGTTAATCATAATTTTTCTGCACTTAAAACTAATTACTAGTTACTTGCCCGGATTCATGTTTGAGAAGGAGAGCTAGAGTTTGAGAAGGAGAGCTGCTGAAACTTTGTGGCATATAATAATAAGTAATTCTCTATAACAACAAAAAAGGTCGGTTTAATAATTTCAATTGGATTATGATTGTGGGTGTGAATAATGTGAAATATGAAATAACTATTTAAATTTTGTGTTATAAAAAATCTTCTAGTTTTTGTATCAAATAGTTGCATTTCATATTTTTTTAAATTGAATTTTCTGTGATCACTTATTGGGAATCAAAATTTTGAAATTGGTGGTCTGTGAGGTAACAATGGTTGGCGACAGCTTTTCTATGCTACAATCTGAGACAAGTAGAAATGGAAGCAAGACATTAAAAATGTTGATGTAATAAATATTTCAAACTTGTAGTTTGTGTGACTAATTTATTGATTTTCTCAGTTTGATGGAAATTTTTGGAGTTTGACAATTTTTTGGGATAATGTCAGAGTTTCTTTTTTAAACCACATAAGTAATGTGAATAGATGTGAATGTGTAGGAACAAGTGCTGACTTTGCAAGCAAACAATCACAAGCTCAATCGACAACTAGCTGATATCTCAGTTTTACACCTGTCACCACCTCTTAGTCCGTCGGCTGTGCAGTCAACTCTGTGGCGTGTGAGTGGAGGCAGTGTGTGCAGCCCTCACAGCATGCCCACAGCCAACTTGGACCATCATCTAGGTGAGTGATTGATGAATTCTT
>NNCF01126899.1:3649-14144 GCA_002313205.1 Laupala kohalensis
CTGTTGATTGTCGTAACTAAGATCAAATTTAAATACCATCCCCAAGTGTCAATATAATCATTCTCTCCATAACATATAAATGCTGCTATCGGTGACAGAATTATAAAATATATGATTGCATACATTACATACTTCTTGATGCATCTTCGCATGTTCTCATATTCAACTGTCGGGTTTTCCAACAATTGAGCATCTATTAAAGGAAATGATCCCAACAATCTTCTGAGCGCTGGAGTTTCTCTTGTGAATGTTGACACCAAACATATGACAAAGTAAAGTGGAGAAACAAAACAATTGACAATGAATTGAAAAACTACCTCCAATGAAAGAGACCTCTCCCTCATGAATTTTTGTAGGTCAAGAAAGCGAAGTGATGTCCATAGAAATATCATGAGTAAATTGCCTAAAGTGAAGGCTAAGTATCCTGAGGAAATTGACAGACCTTCAGACGGTAGTTGCCATGGACCAACTTAAGTTATACGGTAAAGCCATAAAAAAGTTCTAATTATTTGGTAATACAATCCTTGATGATGTCATAATATATATTTTGGAAATTTCAATGAAACAATTTGATCTCACGTGCAAGGTAAATTGTTTACTGTTTAGTGAAACATCTCCATTAAGTGTGAGGAGTTTACCATACCTCCTTCTACCTTTTAACAGCAACTTATTAATTGATGAAAGAATCTTCGTTGCGAAAATTACATTACAAATGTATATTGTTTACCTACTAAGCTTTTAATGTTGTTAAAACGTACAAGTGGTTAGTAATAAATTCTTTGAAAATTGGTTGACGTCACGATACACATTGATCAGCAAATTACGCGATGAACTTTTAGTGTTTCATCTTCATGTCTGATTGCTGAAATAGAGGAGTTTACGCCACATACTGTTGTGACAACATCTTAAATTAATGTAAGAGCATCACGTAGAAAATAAGTGAGCGGCTCAATTTAATTTTTAAACATTTAGTATAATTAAAAAATATTTGTTTTTCTTGTATCACATATATGTCTGGAATTGCGTTTCAGAAATTGAACCTATGTGTTATTAATGATAAAGAAATTGCACGTTTAGCATATATAATTCAAGATTAATAACCTTGTACGGATAAATAGATTTTTTACGTTCTAGAATCATTTCGAAACTGTTAACTATCTTCCTGTAAATAATTGTAGATACCGCAGTCGGTCAAGGAATATAATTTTGTTTACAAATCTTTCGTGAAACTTAGAATAACGCATTTTAGAAAATATTTATGCTGCCGAAGTTAAGTGGTATCATTTAGCTAAATATTTTTGCTAATAGCTAGATTATTTTGTTACTGGTAAATTCAAATGCTCTTGCTTTAAATCGCTTGCGGGACTGAACTGGTCGCTACACTCAATTCCACATAGCTTAGTGTAGAGTGCGAGAACGAGTTTGGCCCGACCTTCGCAAAACGTCACGGAGAGTTATACTTTTTGAGTAGTATGTTTTGGTTTAAAATTATTGTCTACTATCGCAGTTTGGGGCTCGCGACACTGTATTGAAAAAATTGTGAGGAAATAGAGTTTTTTTAATTCATGTGTAATGTTAGCATTAAAAAAGAAATCCGTATTTTTTCTTTTTTGGTGAGTCTTTATAAACCTGGTAAAAACCTTCTTTTTATGTAGCAAGTAACATTCGCGATTATTTTTACAGTATGTGTTTGGGTTGTTACTTTCAGCGAGATTAAATAATTGCGGAAAAATCAACTTCACAAAATGGCGTCGTGAGCGAAAAATGTTGCAGGTTAGAAACTCAGAAATTTCAAAACGCCTAACTCAACACGAATACCGAATATCTACTCTCCGTAACATTTTGCGTTTTCAGTCTTTTTATAAAAATCCTTCTTTTCCTGAATTAATTAGTATCTTCTACAGAAACAGTGAGAATGAATATTTCAACTCTAAATTCTAGGATATAGCAAGTGGAGGAATGCGCAGTGGTAAACAGTAGCTTACCTCGAATACTATGGAACAAAATTCTGATCCATAAATATGTGATTTATTGCAATACACTGTATAAAGGAAACATATTACAAAGGTTATAATATGTGACACGCTAATGAAGATCTACTATTCAACCAGCGCTGCGACCAAAGTTAAAAGCAACGTAAACCCTTTGCTACGTTTTCCTCGCACTTATCGAAGATANGTGCTGTGTGTGAAAAGATACACTCTCGAGAAGTCTCAGTAGTTACTGGTCCCTAAGTCAATTATGAGAGCTAAGGAAACGATTGTATTGGAGTGACGATCAGCGAGAAGAGTAAACCGAGGCTACCCTTCACGAGATAACAAATGTGGGTGTTTATGTAGGCACTGAGACCAGCGCTGCGACCAAAGTTAAAAGCAACGTAAACCCTTTGCTACGTTTTCCTCGCACTTATCGAAGATAAGGTTGCCATTATCGTTGCTTCAACGGAAACTGAGTCGCGACGCTCACTTCTCCGCTTCACTCTTCTCTTTGTTCGTATCGATCATCGCCGCCCCAAAATAATCGTTCCCTATCGAGCGTCCGTTTTCAGAGAAAACTCAAGCTGAAGTCTTAAGAGACACCGCGTGTAGGTAGATTACCGAGCAGTGTGAAAAGACCTCTCTTCGCTTCCACACGAGACCATTCCTTCCTTTCACTGCTGGAGGCACCGATGTCGTCTAGTAACGCGTCGCATTTTATATGTGTTCTCCCGTTATTTGTTTCAATTTTCAACAAGGAATTTTAATCTGTAGGTTAAAATATGTTTGAAATAATACCTTAAATGATAACTAACGAATACTCTTTTCTCCGTAGATTAGACGCTAACTGAACTGTAAAAAGGAATTTCCAAAATCATGGTCGTCGTGACGACTGATACGAACAAAATTAGATTGTAAATCAAATCATTCAAAACCACTATCAAATAAAACAAACCACTGAACAAAGAATTTAAAATCATGCAAATCCTCTTTTTCATTACCAAAGATTATTACTATTTCCTCTTTGTTATCAGTAGTCCATAACAAATCGTCCTCAGTTTCAACTATAGCATTAGAAATCCCGCACTCTTCGTCTTCGTAGCCATTTGCTATTTTGGGGATTGTCTTGAAAGATAGATATATGCTAAAACTATAAGCATCTACAATTTTTCCCTGCTATTTATAGGGGACAGCAAAATTATAACGAGATAGACTAAAAAAAAGTAAATAAACTATTTATTGACTCAGAAGTATTCACCTTAAAAGATAATCAATTAATTCTACATAATAAATGCTTTTTCTGATAAAAGACATTCATTAAATATGGTCGATCATTTGTTTCGAAAACGAGGTGCACTCCAGGGTACAATAATGGTTCCATATGAAACAACAATCACTATTCCATGAAGACATGACGGCCTAATCTCTTAGGAAGATAAATGTAATAACAAATATGGTAATTATTTTCAGTTAAAAACAGTCCTCTGTCTTTTTTATCTATCTCCTTTTTTATTAGAATATGAAAAATGAAAATTACATCTCCATTAAAAGATAATTTAATTTTCACTACATTAGAGAACAGAAAATTATTTTCCTGTATCTCTGCGAGCATAGCCGCAAAACTGCACTAACATTACAATGTACGTTACAAGTGTTGAAATAATTGAAAAGAATAATGACATATCTATAAAAAATAATTGACAAGCACTAAACCTCATCTTAGATCTCATCACTTGTTGTTGAAACATCTGTATTTCAGATAAAACATCGGCAGAAAGACTTTTGTTTAACTGCAAGCGGAGTAGAATTGCATCAGTATGTTGCATCTCGGAGGCAGTAGAGGAGCAGACGTAACACAGAATCATTAAAAGCGATGTATAAAATACAACACCACTTACAATATCCATACACGCTGCAGCTATACCAGTGTAGTGGTTTTGATTATATGGAGAGCTCGAGAAATTTTCTAAACCTGTCAAACCATAAGCATTTAATATAATGTACCAAGAAATGCTGAGAATCTCGCACAAGTTTTGCAATCCATAAGTTGAATCAATTAGTTTCGCCATTTCACACAAACATAAATGAATTTCTCGTAAATGCTGAATATGATTAAATAAACACTTGTTTATCTTCATATTGTCTTCATGACTCAGGATACAACTAACTCTTTTACCATCTTCTCTAAGAATATAATTCTTTTCATGAAGAGCTCGTGTGAAAGTAAAAAAGAAACTATTATTATTTGATGCATGTATGACAGCATTTAAAGTGAGATTTAATTTTCTCATTCTTTCTCTGAGAGAAAGTACAACGAAAGCAAATTTACTCTGAATTGTAGCGAAAAATATCATATTTACATACCATCCCAAAACATTCAGATAATCACGACCTTCATACATTATTAAGGCAATAATGGGTATCATAACAACGAAAAATATGGTTGCAAATATTATAACCTTCTTGATGGATCTTCGCATGTTTTCATATTCAACTGTCGGTTTTTCATACAATTGAAAGTCTATTAAAGGAAATAATTCCAACAATCTTCTGAGCGCTGGAGTTTCTTTTGTGATTGTTGACATCAAACAGATAAGTGTATGAAGTGGAGCCACAGCGTAATGGAAAATGAAGATGTAAGATACTTCCATTGTAAGAGAATTATTACTTTTGAATGTTTGAAGCACGTAAAAACGGTAAGATGACCATATTAATATCATTAGCAAGTGTAACAAAGTGAAGATTAAGTAACTGGTAGATGTTGATAGACCATTTGACGATAACTTCCATGGACCAATTCCTTGTGTTTGATAGATCCATAGGAATGGTCTAATTGTTTCGTAATACTTTCTTCGAAGATTTGATGGCCTCATGATGGATATTTATAAAGTTATAATAAATCAAGATATATGTTTCATATTTAGTATCACTATATCGAGTGAGCAGTGTTATAAGTCACCTTCTGGTTTAATGATTTATTACTCAAGAATATAATAATTTTGAGGAATATTTCATTTAAGAAAAGCCTGCTGTTTACTTCCAAAACACTTAATGTAATTGATAAACGTTTGTTTATTATGTGCAAATCAAAAAGTTAGAAGGAATTTTTTTCTGAAATTAAAGATTTTTACATTTCATAATCAAATACACATCAAGTTTCTTTCTCTTAGAATCTTTTATCGTACTAATGCTGCCTGAGTAATGAAAAAACTTTTATTTTTTCGAATACACAATGTTGGTGACTTTGTGAATTGCTGATGAAAAATAATAAGGTAGAAACGTACTGTTTGGGAAAAGAAATAAAAGATAAATAATATATGCTGCAAATAATACGATCTTTGTGTATAAATGTCGTAAGATAATTAGAGATCCTTTAAAAATGGCCTACGATTTTAATTAAGGAATAGGAAATAAGGCGTGCGATAAAAGTTTCAGTAGTATTGTGATAAACTCGGTTTTTTTACTTGCTCCTAATTCTAACTACGAGATTAAATATTTGTAAAGAACTTATTTTCCGTGACGAAGTCGTTCTCATTTCTACTTTCAATTGAAGACTCCCAGAAATAATATCTAGGTTATCTTAGAAATAAAGAAATATTAATAGTTTTCCAAGTTATAATATCACTTAATTTTCTCATAAGAAAGGTAGCATTTCACATTTTGCTATATTCTGATTTCAGCCGAATAAGGGTTGCAATTATTCAGCTGTTGACGTTATGTGAAATACTTGCGTGCTAAAGACCCGTTCTTGCTTTGTGTTCTTCACATTAGAGGTGCGCGGGGGATATATTGTAATTATTAATAATAACATAATTCGATAAAAAGTTACTACTACTATTTTTAATTTTATAAAATGTTCTAAAATTTACAAAATGAGTTTTTTTAAGGTAATATGATTGCACCAAACATATTTTACACAAGAGTACCCCAATACACATTTCACATTTCTAGATCCTAATGAAAATATATGTGCTTACTATCTAAATCACGACTCGGAAAAAAGTGTCTGCTATTTATTTAACATGGTATTAAACGGAGTCTCTTAGATGAGAGGTGCGCGGGATATCGAGTTATGATATCTCTTTACTGAAGAGATTATATTGGTTTCTTCCAGATCGAGAGTTGTAATTGGTTCCCCATGCGAATTAGAAAAAAAGTGTATGCTATTGATTTAACATGGTATTAAGTGGAATCTCTCAGATAAGAGGTGCATGGGATATCGAGTAATGATATCTCTTCACGCCCAGGAACATCAACGGACGATTTTATTCTGTTGCTCGATATTGCCAGCAACATGTTCTANGAATTAGAAAAAAAGTGTATGCTATTGATTTAACATGGTATTAAGTGGAATCTCTCAGATGAGAGGTGCGTAGGATATCGAGTAATGATATCTCTTCACGCCCAGGAACATCAACGGACGATTTTATTCTGTTGCTCGATATTGCCAGCAACATGTTCTAGGTTTTATTTTCAACTACTCTGCAGTTTCCCTGGGGAGCCCACACACATCGTTTTTACAGCTCAGATCCATCCCATTTGCCATTTCTATATTTTTGGAGCAGAGAAGAAAGACATTATACGCGTCGATTTTCTTTGCAGGAAGAGGTACACGTCTGGATACAATTTTGTTTCCAAAGCAACAGCTTACTTTTTTCGAGCAAGGCATTTATATTGTAGGATAAATTCATGTGATGGTAATTACTTCATGGTTAATAAATAATTTACTTTCTTTTTCTGATGCTATATTTTTGCTGTCCCATATAAATAGCAGAGAATAATTGTGGATGCTCATGAACCTCTCCATGTTCGTTATGTCAACGGAAAATTCCGCCTGCTCAAAAACACATCACACGGTGATCCTAGTAAAACTGTCACTTCATGTGAAATTTGTGATCATTGCTTAAAAATGAAAAGTAAAAATATTTTGAACTATTGATGGCCTGTGTCTATTTCATCTCATCTCCATGTGAATCGAGCCACGAAACGTGATGTTATATGAACGCGAATATAATAAGTGATGACATAATGACCTAAGGTTATATTCTTAGACTGCACTATCTCACTCGCAACCTGTGTGCAACAACAATGTTCCATAGAAATATGAAAATTTACTTTGATGAGATTGGCCTTTGCTAGCTTCTGGAGAGTAAACTAGTTTATTGTTTAGCACGTTGTCATTAGCATGCTTCATTACAATAAAGCTTATTCTTTTATANACCTGCTCAAAAACACATCATACGGTGATCCTAGTGAAACTGACACTTCATGTGAAATTTGTGATCATTGCTTAAAAATGAAAAGAAAAAATATTTTGAACTATTGATGGCCTGTGTCTATTTCATCTCATCTCCATGTGAATCGAGCCACGAAACGTAATGTTATATGAACGCGAATATAATAAGTGATGACATGATGACCTTTAGATATATTCTTAGACTGCACTATCTCACTCGCAACCTGTGTGCCACAACAATGTTCCATAGAAATATGAAAATTTACTTTGATGAGATTGTTCTTTGCTAGCTCCTGGAGAGTAAACTATTTTATTGTTTAGCACATTGTCATAAGCATGCTTTATTACAATAAATCTTATTCANATTCTAGAAAATAAATATTTTATTAAAATTCCATTCTATGTGCTATATCAATTTAAGTCCATTAAATTACTTTTACGTCACATATAAATAAATCACATAAAACACCTGTTAGTAATTAAAATACAAACAGAATCGCATCAACATATGCACATAGAATGGAATATTAATAATAATCGACGATGGGAGTGAGCGTGACGTTTAAATTAAACATTAATATGACATCATTCCTCCTTTGAAATAATCTAAAAATTCTAAGAAAGTTAAAATATGATGTACATTTGTCTCTTAATAATAAGCCGATTAAGCTTCTGTAACAAAATCATTTTAAGTGATTAACTTCTTAATAGTCTTGTTTATTTTCAATTAGATTAAAAACTTAGTAAGTAAACAGTATGCTATTTTAATGAAATGTACGTCACGAACTATCTTCAATCAATTAATAATTTGCTATTAAACAAAAGGAGGCATCGTAAACTCCTCACACTTTATGGAGATGTTTCATTAAACAGTAAATCACATGCCTTGCAAGTGCTATCATATTGTTTTATTTATATTTTACTGGTATCATGACATTCAAGTCCCCAAGGAATGTTTTACCAAATAATTGGACCATTTCCAAAGATTTATCGACTACAAGGTTTTGGTGCATGGACGTTGCCGTCAGAAGGTGCTTCAATATCGCCCAGTTACTAAGTCTTCACTTTCATCTTTTTGCTCACGATTTTACTCTGGAAACAACTTCGGTTTCTTTAGCTACGTCTTTCTATAAGAGAAAAATCACTTTCACAGGAAGTAGCGTACATCTTCATCTTCCATTGTGCTGTTGGTGCATTACACACTATTATCAGCTTGGTGTCAACAATCGCAAGAGAAACTCTAGCGTTCAGCAGAGGCTTTTTTCCAGTTATAAATGCTCGACTCTTGAAAATAAAAACATGAAAAGAAGGCTGTAATATTTGCAACCATATTTTTTTTCAAATTTTTCCACCAAACTTTGCATATTAGGCATATGATGGAAACTATTATCTGAATGCTTTCGGGTTCTATTTGAATATGATATTCTTCGCTACAATTAATAGTTAATTTATCTTGCTGGTACTTTTCCCTAGAAGTAGAATGAAAACACCACATCTCTCTTTAAATGATGTCATAGATACGTCAATTGATAAGAGTTTCTCTGTTACTTTTACACGAGATCTACATGAGAAAGATGATATACTTACAGTACTTATTAAAATACGAGTTACATTAATCTCAAACCATGATACATTGTTTTAAATGCCTATGGTTTTACAGGTGTAGAACTTCACAGAAATTCTCTATATGATCAAAGCCACAATACTGGTATAGCTGCTGCGTGTATGGATATTGTGAGTGGTGTTGTATTTCATACATTGCGTTTAATGATTCTGTGTTACATTTGCTCCTCTACTACCTCCGAGGTGCAACATACTGATGCACCTCTACTCCGTTTGCAGTTGAACAAAATACATTCTGCTGACGTTTTATCTGAAGTGCAGATGTTTCACAGGCAAGTTAATAGGTCTAAAATGTGTTTTAGTGCTTGTCGTTTATTTTCTAAAGATATGTCATTTGTATTTTCTATAATTTCTACACTTGTTACCAACATTGTAATCTTGGTTCAGTTTTGCAGAGTACCTTCAACGTCGCAAGCCGCATTCTCCGAATACACTTGTACCTTCCTCAAAAGTGAAAGATGTTCGTTCAAACAATACCTCAATAACTGAAGAGGCTTAGTGTGGGTCCCAAGTTTATCGCACTTCCATCTTAGCGCCGACCGGTCAGTTATTGAAAGTATCTTAACAGCATCCGGCTTGGGAAATGCAAAGAAATATTTATATTTCACAAATTGATGGAATGTCTTGGCGCCGACGTTACAGTACACAAGCGCTTAGGGATAATTTCTTTCTGTTTTAGTTTTATCTATAACTCATATTATTATTGTTGTACTGTAGGCCATCTTCAACGTTCTGCATAAACTTCCTCAATAAAACTCGTCAGTTTTCATCTTTCGAAGATTCTTTCATGTATGTACATAAATAACTAATGGAATGAAAACCTTAGCAAAAAATCGTGATTCGTTCTTTGGCGTTATGAGTTATCAGATAGTAACAAACACATCAAGAAATAGAAAACATTAATACACAACGGAATAGCATCATAGCGAAAGTGGCTTTATCTACATAGAGAACTCGTGTCCTGCGGCACGAGAGGTGTAGGAAAGTTCTCTGTGGTCTGCTCTACTGAGTTCTCTAGGATGGAGAATAGGAATGAGTATTCCGCGGTGGGCCGTCGAGTCGTGTCTATCTCTACGTAGACAACGGAATGAGAAACTGCATCAATCTGACTGACTGACATTCTTTACAAGATAACGGCGCAGTTCAAAAAGACACCGAGATGCACTTGGAAAAGCAATTAAGCGAGTGCAATAAAGAGGTCACAACAGAGAAATATATATTGTATTAGTGTATTATTGGAAATAGTTAGGAAAAAAATCTATGTAATGGAAATATAATAGTTTTATGACAAGAAATTGCTGAAGTAATCATACTGAGACTTTCGTAAACTAATCCTGAAAGTTACATCACGGTATACAGAACAACAAAGTACATTGTAATTCAGAATGAATATTCTTAAATAAATAACTTCTTTAATATCAAATAAAATCAATATTAATTTTTTATTTAAAAAATACTTAAAAACGTATCTTTACATTCGTTTTTTGCGTTTTTTTGTAATAAAGTGACTTCTTTAATAAAATACGTTTATGAATCTGCTCTGTTTTTTCCTTCGACGCGCATGTCGATTCTGCCTCATCCGTCGTTTTATAAAAATGTGAATTGAAAAAGCTTAAAACTGTACAAAGACCTCATCTATATCAAGAGAAAAAACATGTTG
>NNCF01126900.1:16798-43584 GCA_002313205.1 Laupala kohalensis
TTGGTTAAGACGGCAGCGGTAAAAAAATCTAACGCACGGGAATGTTTAAAAGTAGTATTTGAAATTTTTCAATTTGCAGGGGGGTATAGAAGGATTTTATCTGACCATGGGACGCAATTCACTGGGGAGCACTGGCGACAATCGCTGTTATCAGAGGGAATAACACCAATTTATTCCTCCATAAGGCACCCTCAAAGCAATCCAGCAGAACGGATCATGCGGGAAATTGGGCGGCTATTTCGAGTATATTGTGGAAAGAAACATGAGACTTGGAATGAACTCATTCCAATGTTGAACCATTGGTTAAACCATGTGCCCCACGAAAGTTTGAAGGTTAGCGCGTATGAAGCTCATTTTCGGAGGAAGCCACCTCATGTATTAGAAAGTCTGGACAGGCGCGAAGCAATCGGCGACTCTATCATCATAAATGACGAAGCGATCAGACAGAATTTGGTAATGGCGGGAAATAAGAGAAAGGAATTTGCAAAAGTAAAGGGATACAGGTTCATTCAGGGGCAGAAGGTGTTGTTGCGAGTACCCCACGTATCAGACCCAAAGAATAAATTAATTTATAAATTTTTTCCTTTGTATGAAGGGCCCTACATTGTGTCTAGAATAACCACCGAGAACGTAGCAGAGTTAAGGGAGGAAACAGGAAGGATTGTGGGGACGTTTAATTTTTATAACCTGCGCCCTGTGAAGGATCAATCAACTATGGACTTTGAATAAATATAAGCAGGAACGCCTAGATGCTGGTGAGGCGTACTTTTGGGTGCGATGGAGGGGGCATTCAAACATGTCCAGAAGGGACATGGCATATGGCGTGGATGGAGTAGGAGTTGGTGTAGGCGATAGGAATATTTTGTTGGGCTGATTAAGAATATTGATTATGAAGGAGTAGTAATTGTTTTTTGAGATAGTTATTTGTGAGATATTAGTGTGTGTGAGGACATGTATTAAAAGCAGGAGTTGGCGTAGGCGATAGGAATAGTAGTTTTGATGAGAATGTGGTGTATGTAGGACATGTGATAGGTGCAGGAAGGCCCAAATGCTGGTGAGGCCTACTTTTGGGTGCGTTGGAGGGGGCACTCAAACATGTCCAGAGATGACATGGCGCAGGAGATGAGATGATGGACGGATAGGGGGTTGTTTGCGAGGAAGATTGTGGAGAGTATTATTGTGGATTTTGGGAGATGTATTTGGGAGATAGTAGTTATTCTGAATTGTGACATGGATTATGCAGAGGCCCAAATGCCGGTGGGGCCTACTTTTGGGTGCGTTGGAGGGGGCGCTCAAACATGTCCAGAGAGGACATGGCGCAGGAGATGATGACATGGAAATTTAGGAGGGATAGTTTTTTTTGAGGAAGGATTTTTGTAGGACGTTTTTTGTGAGATAGTAGTTTTGGTGACGTATTGTGGAATATGTTAGTCGCAGGAACGCCTAGATGCTGCCGAGGCGTACTTTTGGGTGCGATGGAGGGGGCACCTAAACATGTTCAAGATGGACATGGCATGGGAGGATAGGGAGATGTTTTAGTGACGTTTTTTGTAATGTAGGAGTTGAGTAGATTTGGTGAGATATTGTGACAGGAGTTTAGCAAATTTGGATATGAGATTATGATATTTTGTGATTAGTGATATGATATTTGAGGAGTTTTGTAGGAGATAGTTTGTTTGAGATGTATTGAGAGTAAGTGAGATAGGTGTTTTCTGTGACATATAGTCGAGAGGATTTTGTTGTAGTGAGATAGGAGATGTAGTTGAGGGAGTATTCTTTGTGAATAGGATTTTGTATGCAGATGGAGTGTAAATGAGATAGTGATATATTCTGTGCGAGTCTTAAAGAGACGTTTATGAGAGGTGTTTTGAGATAGGTGTTGGGAGATGAGGGGATATTATTGAGTTGAGATATTGTGTGACATGCAATCATGTTCGTGGGACATGGCATGTTAGGGCGTGTTAGGATGATGGGATTATTTTGGCGAGATATATAGGATGTTTTCGTAGAGTAGTATGTGGTTTTCTTAGGAAGACATTTTTTGTGACATGGCGTAGATGGAGTAGATGTGGATTTCCTTGTTTGATATGTCGAGGAAAGATGTTTTGATAGTTGTAGGAGTTTGGTTGATGAGGATTATTTTGTGAGATGTGTGTTTTTGACGAGTGGTCTTAGAGAGATGTTTTGGGACGATTTGTTATATGATTTGTGAGATAAATATTCGTGTGAGAATATTATTGAGAGGAGATATTTCCAAACATGTTCTGGGAGGGACATGGCGGAGATAACGAGAGAGAGTGTTTATGGCGTAGAAGGATGTGATTGAGAAGAGTAGGATTTTTGAAATAGTTTATTGATGAGGATTATTTTGAGACAGTGTTTATGATATATTTTTGTGTAAGGATGGCGGAGGTAACAAAGAGTGGATTTTCCTAGGCGAATATTTTGGAGATTTTGTTTGAGAGATATTTTTTTTTTGGATTAGGAGATATTTAAAGATTTTGTTTGGATAGGTAGGGAGTGTTTATTTTGAGGTATGATTATGTAGGCATGTTCGAGTGGGGCATGGCACATCATTTCTGGGGAAGTGTTCATGACGAGGTGGATTTTGAGATATGTTTTGAGATGTGTAGGAGATGTGTAGGACACAGTTTGTGATCTGGGATGTAAAAGGAATGAAGTGCATATTTTTGGTTAGGTTTTGTGTATGATCCAGAGACATGGACATATTGAAATAATTTTATTTTTTATTTTTGAAACAATTCTGAGACAATAAACCGTTTGATAATAACAATTTCAGTAAGAAGATTTCGTTGTAGAAAAAATTATTCTATTTTGAAGGGTGTAAACAAAATTTAAAAATTTTTCTAATTAGAGAGGGGGGTTATCTAACGATCCAGATTCGTTAGTGAATCATTTGGTATTTATTAGAATTTTATAGGGGATGTAATGGCCGAGTTATACCAAAATGCGTAGAACGTCCATTTGAATGTAGCGCCGAGAGGGTGTATTCTGAGCATGATACGAAGCGACGGAATATTTTTTGAGTGAAATACGTAAGNGAAGCGACGGAATATTTTTTGAGTGGAATACGAGAGGAACTAGAGATCTTGAAAGCACCTGGCTGAGCCAGTGAAGTGAATAATAAGGAAGCGATCAGATTGGCGAAATAAACGAGGCATAAGAAAGGAGTGGGGGCNAAACTAGAGATCATGAAAGCACCTAGCTGAGCCAGTGAAGTGAATAATAAGGAAGCGATCAGATTGGCGAAATAAACGAGGCATAAGAAAGGAGTGGGGGCTAGTGTGCAGGTGGAAAGCCGGAAACAAGATTCACTCTCAATTGTTCGTGATAGATTGGAAGAGACGGTTCGCTTTACGTAATTGCAGACGTGTGGATGGTAGAATCACGTAGGATAGCAGCGTGAGGAGTGGAATTTAGTCGCACGTGGCATTTAATAGTCAAGAGGGAAGTTGAACCAGTTAAGCATTTCTTAATCGAAGTTGATTAGCGAAGTTGTATAATTGCCGTAAGAACGAAGATCAAATTTCGGCGAATATCATTTTCATGATATTGTTTTATAGTACTCGAGAATAGATGAAGGACGGCCGAAGTAATACGAACGTAAAGAATCATAGTATCGTTTGGAAAAGCTCCTAGTGAAGCTACAACCTATTTTCGAAAAGCATTAGTTCGATTCGAACATTTCGACGCCGTTTTCGAGGGGAGAGCAAAGCAGACGAGACCACGTGGTGTGGAAGCCTGGTAGCACGCCGACGATTCAAGGTCATCAGCATCACAGCTGGGGCAGCCTGTCGAGTACGAGAGGTATTTTCGTGCTGGTGAGAGCACATGCCGATTTCTGAAGAATTATTCGCTGTTTTGTGAGTATTACGTCTCTGGGAGGCGAACATTGTTCCAGTGTGTTTCGAGAGCTAGGGAACGTAATTTAAATTGTTGTAATTCGATGCTAAATGAGTATCTTTGAATAAAGAGAAAATTGCATTGGAATAGTTATTTTTTCCGAATTAACTGTAACTCATTTTGAAACATTCCGAGAAGAACGAAGATTAAAAATCAAGTAAATTGATGAACTTTTGATAGAACCTCAAGACAAAGAAATAATAAGAGCTCATTTCGTGCTTATATTTTGAACGTAGTATTTTATTGTATTAAATTTTAGGGTATTAATTGATGTAATTGCACGATCCATTATTTATGAGCTAGAAACCACGTGACGCAATTTGTATGAAAAAGGGTTTTTACATTTGTTCTTGTGATTTATGTGGGAATTACTTGAATTGTGTAATTATTATAAATGTTTGTACTATTATCAGAATATACGTTGTTAATTCACATCTGAAGTCCGAACCTTATTATTAATTATAATTATCATAACTTATACCCATATTTTTTCCCCACGTGCGTTTTGGGTACGTTAGATATTATTGGCGCCCGAACAGGGGCTCGATGTATATTGGTCACCTTATAAAAGTATTTCTGTACACCATAATTGAGATTTTGGAGCATATTAGTTACTTTTTTGAGTATTTTTTGTGTATTTAAATTCAAGATTTGTGTTACGATTTTATCAATTGTGATAATTAGTGCATTTGTGCATATTGAGGTGGACCGACATTTCAAAGAGTGCTACGCATATTCTGATATTAGTGGCGATATTTTTTTCCTGCTATTGTGTGAATTGTTTCTTTCTGTGCAAAAAGGGTATACTGTGTATTTCTTTTTAGGTATTTTGGGGGATATAAATTTGTGTGTATCAAGCGAATTCATCGAAATCGTGTGTGTGATCCAACAGGCGAGATGGCCGATAGATTCAATGTTAGGAGGGATCTAGAGGGGGTTAGTGAAGATAGCGACGATTCCGTGGTAGAGTTGGCGACAGAAACGGAGGCGGAAAACGATCAGATTGGATAAGGTCCTGGTCATGACCGAGGAGATCGTAGCCGGGGAACAAGCGACACGTCCGTGTCAAATGCAGGCNTTTAAAATCCCATGACTACTTGAACATGAAAACTTTAGAAACAGAACATTCGATCACTTCCTAGCATGTTAACTCTTTGCCCATAGCACCAAACACACCAAGGAAGGTCAAACCTGGCCTTTTTTCCATGTTAGGTCTCAGTTCTGTACCACAACAATTTTTTTTTTAAGTTCATTATAATCATTGGACTCGCCAGGTTAGAGAATTGCTATTATTATTGCTTGCTTCTGGAGAATTGCTATTATTAATCGTGGATAATCTTGCTGTATTCAGTCGGACCAGCTAATTCGAATCTCTTTGATCCACAAATTGAAATTTTTTCAATTCACTACGAGAAAGACCTCCATTATTTGAACTTAAACCAAAGTTTTGAGAACACAAATATCCTCCCCTACAGTTGAATTTATGAAATCCTAGAAGTTATGAAATTGGTTTTATATTACCACCTCCCCAGTTAAAATGAAATTATTTTACTTTCAAATACAAATTACGAAGGTTTGACTGTATAATATCCAACCATATGGTCCTAAGTAATGAAGAAACTCTGACAGGATTTTGTAGTTATGGGCTGCTTTCCCAACATTGAGATTTTCAATGGCTTCAGGGGTCACTTTGCTGATGATGGCATCCGACATTATTCTGATTCTCCTAATATTTCACATGAATATTGCTTCTCTGATATACAGACCTTCTGACTCTTGTTTTTCCTGCCAACATTACACTTGGAAGAGATGCTCAGTTTTGTCCCTATATGTTTGATTGAAACCACAGTATTTTCCATCTCATTCCTCTCTTCACCTCCCAAGAAATTATTTTCACAAAAACAACTCTTTTAATAGCTTTTTGACATTTATACTTTTAAGCATTTCCTCCCACTTTTTCTTCAGATTTTTGTTTTGAGATCTCAACAGTTGTTTTTCATTCTTCCAGGAAAGAATATCCCTATAGTGTCACATTGGATACTATTCTTTGTCACCTTGAGTAGCAGGTTATCAACAAATATTTTTAAAGTTCTGGACCATTGACACAATTAAGGGTATTTGCATGGTAGGAGTTTGATGACAAAATCCCTCTTAATTCTTCAATTATCTTCAAGAGCTCAAAAATAAGAACAGAAAATAAAAGCAAACGCACACGGCAATTATAAACAAATTGCTTGCATAGTAACCGTATTATTTTGTATAAGAATAAAGCATTGCCCCCTCCCTCCAAGTATTCTGTGAGTTATCAATGCACAAAGCAGTTATTATAAAAGTACAAACAATGAATATTAATGCATATTAATTAAATATTTCCTCAGATCTATGCCAAGTATTTATAATTTTCCACTTCCTGAAAAATGTGGCGCTGTATTACATATGATATCTTAGTATTTTCCTACCATTCTAGTATTAAGTTCAGACAAAAGAGGTATCCTTTCAATTTCAGCTGAAATTCAACTCATGTTAACATTCTCATTATTCATTAATGCAATATTTTTTCTACAAAAAAATATATGCACTCAGATAGTAACTAAAAGCAAATAAAACAACATAGATACCAAGCATTTTCCATTTCATATTGACTACAAAAATATTACCGTATTTACCCTAATATAGTCCGCCCCCCACCCTCCCCAATTTTAGGAGGCAGAATTTAGAAAAAAAATGAAGCTAAGTACAATCAACTTTCTAAAACGTTTTTCTGAAGGGAAATGCTCATTCAAAATTCCATGTGAAATAGTTGGCACTGGTAAGTATAAACAAAAGTATTTTAAAAGCTAACTGTTGAAGTTAAACTTCTCTTGACATCGCCAGATGCACATGGACTTTAGTTCTACTTCGAATTCTCGTACCACTGCTTTATTTCTACATGTCTGAGCATCATTCAGAACTCGCAGCTCGATATTGGTGTCGAAGCATCTTCGATCGCCCAACTTTCGTTGTGTCGAAGAAGATCCCCGTTCTCTCGAAAAAAAAATCGTGTCACGGTCAGCACGGCGACGACAGTCGGTCATTCCTAGATGAAGTGGACCAGTTCGGTTTCCATTTCGAATAAGTGTCGAATCCCGCCATCATCGATCGATGTTCTTTGTGTTACGTTACGTATACGGCTCATGTTCGCTTATCTCGTAATCACTCACGAAACTTTGAATTTGCAGTTTCCCCGTCCTAAACTCCTAATATAGTCCCCACCCCAGATTTTAGGGCGATTTTTTCGGGAAAAAGAGGGGACTATATTCGGGTAAATACGGTAACTCTGACATACCGCATGATACACAAAGAAAATTTGTTTACTGTTTTCACAAGTAAATGTACAATTATATTCTTAAAGGTACTTACACGTCTCCGGAAGAGTTTATTAAAATGATCAGCAACTTCTTGAAAAATATTTGATAATGCTGAAGAGTTAAAAAGGCCCATAGCAGAGGTTTCATGACCAGGGGGAGGGACGGAACATAGACCAATTTTTAACCCATCTTGGTTCCATGGAATATATTTTGCCTTCTTAGATAATCTAAAAAAAATAATAACAAAATTTAATTTTTAGATTAAGAAACAAAAACACTGCAATAATTTTTCCATGAGCATCAACTGTATGTTAAATCCCATCTTTATTGTAAATGTTCAAAAGTAGCCATTTTTGTGAATTTGACAAAGTTTAACATTATTATTATTATTATTATTATTACTATTATTATTGTGTGGTGCTTTAGGGCTCGTCAACATCAAGGTCATTAGAGCCCATGCAGGAGTTCAACATTAATTATAAATTAGGTAGAAGTGGTGCTGTCTTATATTATTTTTCTTGATTCACAGTGCTCTTATTCTAGACAACACTATATTGGACGTACAAAACACTTGAAAGTTCATAAATTTACATGACGTTTTGGGGAGATGTTTTCCCCATCTTCAGATGTTTTAGGCTTCTTTTGATGATTTAGTACCAAGTCCTTTGTGTGAATACCATTGCATACATTATCTTGCTAAAAAGGCATATGTTCAAACATTCCATTAGACATATTACAGAACAACACTTCACCATAACATGTTATTTAATTTTAAAATCTTTCATTATTGAATTTTAAATTGTTAAAAGTACAAATCCGCACGCTCATATGATGCATGTGATAATTGCGTTAAAATTATTTAACTTGTCAAAATTACATGGTATGATTGGTTCCTGTACATTTTCGAGTCTCAGCCCCATACCTACCTAACTTCAAAATTGGTGGATCGTCTGAATCAACACACATTCAAGGCACAACTGACAGTCAACACTAATGAACTTGATCACCCAATAAAATTTTCTGCTTACTAATGTTACTATTCACTGTATATTACTATTCACTTTTTATATTACTCTTTGTAGCATTGTCCTCATGTAGCAACTATACAATGTCAACATGTTATAATTTTATACTTTGCCAAACTGTTGAATACATTGTAGATATAGCAATATCAATATTGTTCATTGTAAGATTCGGGCATTTTCAGTAAGTATTACTGCTGCCTGTACATTATATAATAAATAAATAAATAATTTTATGGTATCCATGTTGATTTAGAATATTATTAAAGCCTTCTATACACATCATTTGTGATCCACAACTTTTATAATAATTCTACTTGTTCCAGATTAACTCATCTGTGTTGTGGTGACAGGTCATGTCAGTTGACATGATCTCACTCCTGGCACTAGATAATGAGAAATGTTTAGAAATGTCAGCCAACGTTATCTAGCTTAGAGGTCTAGCAAAACAGAGAGGAAATCTTGAATAATTTGAGCGATCAAGACATGGTAAATAATCAATTTATTATTCATATCTTTGTCTGAGCAGAGGCAGCAAGCTTGGCAATCAAGCCGTGCAAGCTATATCATTTGGCGAGTCATCTTACTTGGGGACTGGCATCAAGCATACACGAGAGAGTGAAGGGAGGACATTTGGTAAGTGATATTCAGAAGAGGTGGCTCTCTGGCCTCTTACCATGCAGGAAGGAATTTATGGGTACTACGCAACATAACTGAGCCTACTTCATGGCCCCAAACTATGCAGGAAGGTAAAAGATGAGTCGACTGCTTGACCCTGAACTGAGCTCAGGATATGGTTTGAGGGATTCCCTCGATATCTGCCAGCTAAGTGACCTTGTGAGCTCTGATGCTGGCTTACTTTATATCACAACTCATTTATCTGACACTACCTTCCGTTGCTGTCTGTACTTTAAGGAAAGAGCAATGCACTACATGTTTACAATATCCCATTGTAATTTAACAATTTTGTATTGGACCCATGTTCCTCGATTCTTGTACACAACAAGCTCTACAAGTTGAGTAATTTACCATAAATATGTGCTACTCAGCTTAACTGAAGAAATTAAACCCAAGAAATATGCCGAAAGATAATATTTTAGGGATTGCAACTCTCATATCTAATAATATTACATATATTCATAAAATTACATATATTCACCCCATTGAAATTACAGTGTAATTTTGATTTGCTAGGAATTCAGGTGGATAATAATAAAGAAATATTCAATTTCAGGTCGTTTGGTTCTACTCATTTGACTGAAAGATACAAAACATATCAGGCCAACTCTAGTATTTGAAACATGAAATACTATGTGTAACAAGTAAACATCTTTTGCAGGAAATTTTAATACATTAGGAAATAGTAAATGTTTCAGAAAATTTAAATTTTAAAATGATTTAAACTAAATACTACAAGTGAATTTTCTTATTTAGAATTTTCTACTGTTGAAATCACAGATTTACCCACTAAAAGGACCACTAACATACCTAATTGAGACCACTCTAATAATTAACAGGTCGTCTAGAGATGAGGGTGGGAAAGACAATTCTAGAACACAGAGGTATGTTTATAGATTTTATGATTCAAGTTTTATGCAGTGAGGTTCATGTCGTGAGGTCTCTTTCACCCCATCACATAACAAATTTTAAGGAATTGATATGCAGAAATGTGGAGTTGTCAGGGAACACACAGTTCCAAACCAACTTTGGCCTGAAGAAAAATAGGAAGAAACCTAACTGAAAAGTTTCATCCAGTTCAGCTGAGTGGGAATAAAACGTGCACTCATCCTTTTAAAAGAATGTTGGCAGTGAATATGCAGGGTGGCCAGAGCCTCCAAAATTCTAGAAAACTTGGAAAAGTAAGAGAATTTTGCTGGTCAAGGAAAAGTCGGGAAACTATGCACAACATAAGGGATATAAACAAAATGAGTTAAACAATTGTTTGTCTAAATAACATCAAAATTTTAAATATATGTATTTTTATAGATGTATGTTTTAAACTATTACTTGAGTTCAATTTTTGTTCACAGTTAGTGGGTTAAAATTGCTTTTCAATTTATGCTTAGTGTGATAAACGCACATGAATAAATACAGTTGTTCCTTCACAATTTTTGTATTATTTTTGTCACAATTTTGAAAAATTATATGATTATTTAATACAAATTATACAGTTATTGTGTAAGTTCCAAAAGTTATCTTGAAAATTCATTTGCAAAAAAAAAAAAAAAAAAAAAAAAAAAAAAATCAGGGAAAAATTAAAATTGTTCTCAGGGAAACCTGGAAAAGTCAGGGAAATTAGTCATGGAAAAATACTGGCCTCCCTGATATGCTACCAATGTTGATTATTCATTGTTTTTAAGTATTTATTTCTTGGTCAAGAAATAATAAGAGTTATTTTGATAACCAGGAAACTATAATCAAATACAATTTTAAATTTTGAAATCCTCAATATCTGGATGAAATTTCAACATAATAAGCTGAATGAAATTTCTGAAATCTTGTGGCTCTCTAGAATCACTACTATACATCAAAATCTACTTTGCAATTTTCTCACTCTCACTTAATAATGCCAATTCATCTGCTGAACAACAAATCACATGACAAACAAACAGAAACTTACTTCATGATATTATATCGTAGGTCATTCAATGATGCCTTGCCTCGAACAGCAAGAGCTCCTGCCAAGATAACACCACGTAGAGGATCAACTTCCAGAAGCTGATTATGTTTACACCATGTCCCTGATAATATTTCACCTATTCTGAGAAAAACATAAAATTAGTGTTTTGGACATTCTGTATTATAAATTTGATATAAAATGAATTACTACTAACTGAATTCCTGTTCCTGGTGGTATCTTCGATACAATACAACACAATGGACTTAAACTACTGCATACAAAATGCATACCCGGGAAAGGAACCAAATTTGTGGAAATTTCATTCATATCTACATTCAGGCTCCCAGGAAAGCGAGCACCACTACAAAAAATTAATAATGATAAGAATATATTTTTGCACAAATATTTTATTTGTATATTAATGTATCTATAATTCACAAGTAATTTTTGAATGAGTAAAATGACAATTGCCCATGAATAATAGAGAGTAAATAAATAAATAAAATAAATAAATAAATAAACAAATTTATTGTCAAAAAACAGTACAAACTGCGTATGACCACGTGGAGGGAAAAAAAACTAATTTACTCTCCGGAAGCAAGCAAGGGACCATCCCATCAATTCCGATCAAGGGCCCTAAGGCAGAGGCGGATTCAAAAAATTCAGCAAAAATTCCTAGATAAGATAAAAAGTTAGCTGCGAGTTATAATACTAATAGAATGTCAATATGTTTGTAATTTTAAGCAAAAAATTACATGTAAGTTATTATCGAACTATAGATTATTCTGAGTATAGTGCTTAAAAATCAAAAGAATTGAAATAACACTAAATTCACGATTTATTGTTACAATAGACCCGCCCCTAGACAAAGCCTAGAGAACCTGTATGATAAATCCGCCTCTACCAGAAGGAAAAACGGAGAAAAACCCCGGCCAGTATGGGGCTACAGAATTTATGTACACAAACGTGCCAATGTTGAGTACACATAAAACTAAATTAATATGAGCCATAAGACAACACAATCATGCAAGAAAATAAAGAAATAAAAATTCACAAAATAGTTGTAACATATACCTTGTGAGATGAAGAAGCATTTTCACAACAATATTATTCATATCTCTGAAAAGTTTATCTCTCCGATCTGGTAAACGAACTCTTGTTAAAAAATTTGTGAGAGCCTACAAACATATTATGTCTTGAACATACTAAACTTTCAGTTGAATTGAGAAATAGTGCAAAGAGAGATGACATACCTGATTATTCACAGGTACAACACAGGAAGCAGATCTTATCAATTCATTTGTAGCTAAAGCAACATTATAAGGAGCTGTAACAACATCTCCACTACCAGCAGGATACACACATGTTACAAGTCTGTAAGAAAAGTTTCTTTGTCTTCAAAAATTGAATTGATCAATGCACACTAATTAACACAATAATGAAGACTCACCTGTCAATATGAGGATACTGCTCTTCCAAAAGAGTCAAGACCCGAGAACCCAGACCAGATCCTGTACCACCACCCAGAGAATACAGCAACAGAAATCCATGAAGAGAGTCACAACACTCCGCAGATTTGCGTATTCTTTCAGTAATTTGTTCAATATACTGGTTACCCTGATTCACAAAACCTTCTGCCCTAAAACATGAATGAAATGAAATCTATGAAACTAAACAACATTCTGAACCTAAAATATAAAAGAATGAACTCAAAATGAGATCATTAGTTACATTTTCTACAAAAATTGCCTCAAATCTTTCCTGATGAACTCAGAAAGGTAAATAACTATTTCAATGTATAAATAACTAAAAACAAGTTTTAAATGCAATAAAGCAAAGAAAAAAGAAAAGGATCAATTGGAATTAAGTTACATAAGGGAACTGGAATTCTCTTTGTTAAATCCAGAGATTTAACAAATAGTAATTGTTGTATGACAAAACATTATTCTTACTGGAGCTCTCCACATGCCATAATACAAAATTGTTTAAAATTACAAAGTTCTTTAGTGTTCAGAAATTGTTGCTATTTTTTTAGATTTAAAAGGCAAGCTTCAAAGGTTTCTTCATTCAAGGTGAATCTCTCGTTAACATTAAAAGAAAATAAATGAAAAAATAAATATACATAAAAGAGATTTTGTCTTTGTTTCCGATGTGAAGCACAGAAACAGACAAGCTTCTCTTGCACATATGTTCTTATAGTAGGTGTATATGCACTATTTAGTTTAACTATTTTGAAGTTTGATTTTTATTTTTCAATGAGCAATGTAGTTGCATAACTGTTGCAATTCTGTATAATTATAATGAGATGTGTTATACTACCACATTCAACAGATTACATCTCAAGACACTCAAAGAAATAGTCCAACTTTTCAGTTAGAGATTTCATGCCTAATGGGACAATATTATCAGTTATAATTTTGTATCATATCAGTTAGTGGTTTCAAAAACTAATTTTTACTCTAAAATTATTTGCAGACAGATCATAACCTCTTATTGCAATTGTCAAGTATTTAAGAAAATTTTCATGTTGAATTTGAACAATACTATCAATTTATTGCCCCTTCTCAGGTTTCTTAACCTATTCAGTTTGTGACAACCCTCTCTTTCTCGAGTGTCTCAATGCTCTAAATGAGAATCAAGAGAGAAACTGCTTCTAAAAATTGTGAACACTTGGGCATCTCTATTTGGTGTCTATTTTAATTTTTTTTTCAGTCCTTTTCATCATATGACCATGTGTCCCGTAAGGAGTATTTTGAGTTTGAAGCCTTTGAGATTTACAAAGCTGTGAATACTATTTTGAAAATTGTGCAATTTGAATAGTTTGATACATTGTAATAGTGAAGTAAAAATAAATAAAAATAAATAAACAATAAAGTAAAAATACATAAAGAATATTCCACTGTTGCTACTCTCAAACAGTGATAATAGCATCACTCCCAACACATCAGATTCTTCTTTTATGAATGCATCTGCCAGTATGATGAAAAGTGATCTCCAGCAATCTCAATGATTTCAAGATTTTTTAACAGAATGTTGAGGTTATGAGCAATAAACTAGAAGATTTTTATAAGGACTTTTCTAATTTTTCTACTACTTATGATGTCATTGTTGTGTGTGAGTCATGATTAAAAGAAAATATATTTGATGCTGAGAATTGTTGAAAAGGCTATCACATAATCAGAAAGGATATAAAACTTGTTCCTGGTGTTACCAAAGGAAACTGTGTTATGCAGCCAAAAAGGAACTTGCATGTTATAAATGTATTCTTAATTATGTTGTGTTGGATAATCTTGACCATAAATTTGTCTGAGTTTATAAAAACCAATGCAAAGCAGTTATAAGTGGTGTTTTCATTCCACCTGAAGCTGAGAATGAACTATATCAAGAAATTAGCCTTTATATTGATGAGGATCAGTCAAACAGTAATAATAACAATGCGAGTTCCATTATGGAGTAATTGTAACTCGCATAATAATATGTGTATTCACAATGGCATGAGAAATTTCAAACAATTGTGACACTTAGTCTTCATTGTACGGCTTGTTTTAAAAAACCCGAACTGGGTAGAAAACCTCGCCCAGATGCTCCTCGGATGCCCTTGAAACAGCACAAATTTGGGGAAACACAAACGGATGGCAACCCTATTTGCAAGTAGTTGCTATAACATCGGTGTGTTCTATCACATCTAGAAGTGGGTCGACTGGAACTACCTTTGGAGCTGTTTTGTTAAAACTGTGGAGCATTGCAATGAAATAGTTACTGATTCAACCTCACACTACCTCCACTTGGAACCGTCTGACTGCAGCTTCATTGCAATGGTGCTAAGAAGAAGTTGGTTACCAGTTACTTTTGACATAATAACAGCCCAAATACTTCACAAGTTACCTTGTGTGGGTAAACAATTTCTTACTTTTTTATTTAATGTAATCTTGAGGATAAGCTGCTTTTCACCACAATGGAAAGTATCACAGACCTTCATGATACTAAAACCTGATAAACATCCACAGGATGTAAAATCATATAGACCAATAAGCCAACTAATAATTCCATCAAAATTATTTGAAGGTCTCCTCCTTCAATGGCTTCTTCTTCCTCTTCGAGCATCCAGTGTCAGGTGACTCCGATGGCTCGATGTCCATGGTATACCGCCACTGCCAGTGCCCAGTGTTCTTTCTTTCTCAGGATATCTGTCATTGGGTCAGTGCTGTTTTTAAGAGCCGCTTTAAGGGCGGCTCCAGCCAAACTCTCTGGTTTGCACTTCAACAATATGTGTTCCAATGTTCCTTTTTCTAATCCGCATTTGTTGCATGTCTCCGATTCCGCGAGATGGAACCTTAATAGGTAACTATTTGTCACAATATGTCCTATTCTAGCCCTAGCGATAAAGGTCGCCACATGTCTGCTGACTCCTCGGTACCAATATGGCGGGACTGGCTCTTTTTGGATATCAAACAGGGTCCGTTCTGTGGTTTCAGCGCTCCACCTGTAGACCCATTCATCATTTATGAGTTTCTCGATCGTCCTTTTGCATTTCTTTAGGGAGTATTGAGTTGGCAGAACAGGTCCCATTGTGGCTGCAGCCTTCACTATCCTATCCGCCTGTTCATTACCTCGCAGACCGCAGTGGGATGGTGTCCATTGAAAGGTGATGTTCTTTCCGTTTTTGTTAAGTTCTCGTAGTAGGTATTTAGTTTCTTCTGTTCGAAAATAATAATCACGGGGCTCGTAATCCTGAAGGTCTTGAATGGTTGATTTTGAATCTGTAAGAATGCATATATTTTTGTCCGGTGAATTTACACAACTCACTAAGGCTGCATTGATGGCTAGGATTTCTGCATCCATGCTGGAGGCACAGTTAGCTGGAATGTAGTAACATTCTCCGGTCGATTCATTATAATAGCCTGCACCGGAGTTGCCCCGGTCAAGGTTCATGGAGTCATCTGTATATATTTTAACAAAATCCCTGTAATGCTCGTGGATAACCTCGAGTACTTCAATTCTTGGTGTATCGAGATTGTCCGTGTTGCTTTTGGTGTGACCGGATGGCAGCTCATCCATCGCTGCAATAGCTTTTTCCTCCCAAGGTGGTATAGCTGCAATTGCAGGGATGGGTTCTGGTGTTATCGACTCCAAGAGGTCTGAAAGAGTCTCCGTTATATGAAAGACTGTCTAATCCCAGTTTTATGTGTCAGAGTAGTTAATTGATGCTTGGATGGGAGAGTCTTGATTTTAGTCCATTTGGTCATGATTTGTTTCTTTATGAGCAGATCCACTGGTTTCAGACATGCTTCTATTTCCATCGCCACAATTGGCGTGGTGCTCGGGCATCCAAGTATAATTCTAAGCGCTGCTGATTGTATCTGTTGTAATTTTTTTATGTGCATTGCTGACACTGATCCCCAAACTTCACAACAGTACATCATTTTAGAACTACAAAACATTTTAAGTGTTGATGTGTCAGCTCCCCAGTTTCTGCTAGCAACTGCTTTGATGGTGTTTAGTCTTTTGCTGCATAGATTTTTAGTTTCTTCTATGTACTTTTTCCATCTTAGTTTCTGATCTAAATGAATTCCTAATAGTTTAGGACATTCATTGAATTTTAATTCCCGGTTTTCAATTTGTAATTTTGGCTCATAATCCTTGAGTGTGTTTCGTCTTGTGAAAAATGCACGTTCTGTTTTTGTTGACGAAATTTTAAGGGACCATTTCTGACTCCATTTAGTTACCGCATGTAATGCCTCTTGCAGTTGTTCACATGCCCTGCCTGGTGATTTATCAATAGCGAATAGAGTAATATCATCAGCGAATATCACATAGTCGACTCCTCTTGTAAGAGTGTCACATAAGTCGTGCAGGGCTATATTGAAGAGTGTTGGACTAATTATGGATCCTTGTACTACACCGTTTTCCAATTTTGCCAGTTCTGATATTGCTCCATTTACTTCTGTTTGTATGTCTTTTGTTAAGAAAGTTTCTAGGTATTTAAGGAGTTTGCCCCAAATTCCGAGTTTCATGCACTGCAGTAGTATAGTTTTATGTGGTGTTTTATCGAATGCAGCTTCAAAGTCCAGCAATACTGCAACTGTCGATTTACGTGTCTTGTATCCCTCATATATATTATTGGTAAGATAGAGCAAAGCGTCACTTGTGCTAGGTTGTTTTCTGAAGCCAAATTGTTTGCTGTTTAGAAGGTTATATTTTTCCAGCCTCCAAGTTAGCCGGTTGTTGACCATTCTTTCCATCAATTTGCCAAGGCATGAAGTAAGCGCTATTGGCCTGTATGAAGTAATTAAACTGGGATCCTTCCCTGGTTTTGGCAGAGATGTTTTCCATGATTGCGGTATGTTTCCAGTCTCCCAAATTAAATTATAGAGTTTTAGTATTTTGGTGAGAAGATGAGGCGAACAATGCTTTAGCATGTCATTGCGAATATTATCCTGTCCTGGGGCAGTTCTTTTAAGTTTTTTAATTCCTTCTTTCAGTTCAATCATCGTAAAGGGGACATTTCCATGATCCTCAGCAAGGTATAGGAGTTCAAACCTGGTAGACAGCTCCATCTCCTTTACCGTTAATGTAAAAGGCCAGCCGACCGCGTTTCCCACTCTGCTACTGTAGTAAGAGGTAAATGCTTCAGATTTTTTGGCATCCTCCTCTATCCAATTGCCTTCCTCTGTTTTTATTAGTTGGATCTTGAGACCTGTCTTGTCCTCAATTGCGTGAAACATTTTCCATACTGTGGAACTAGGAGTGTTCTCATTTACAGTGTTAACAAATTCTTTCCAAGTGTTTCTCTTGGCCTTTAGAATAGCTTTACGGAGTAGAGCATTCCATTTGTTGTATATTTGCCGGCACTCTCCTGTGCGTCTGTGTTTCCATTTTCTTCTCGCCCTCTGTCTTTCAGCTCTTAGGGATCTTAGTTCCGTGTTCCACCAGTTGTTCATATGCCGCTGTTTTTGTCCTATTTTTTTTCCGGGTATTGTTTTTCCAGCTGCATTGTGTATATCTGCTTCAATGGTTGCTAGTTCATAATCATCTGTGCTGCATTTTTCAGTGGCGGTGTAGAATGTTGTCCAGTCAGCTTTTTTGATGTTGTATTTTCTCTGATGACACGTGGATTCTTCACCTTTATCTGATTGTATTTTATGGTGAAAACTATAGGGAAGTGATCGCTGCCAAGATCTTCTCCCACCCTCCGATTTTCCAGGTGTCTCTCCATGGCTGGGGTTGCTAGAAACAGGTCTAACGTACTCAGGGAATAGCTTGATGGTGATTGGTATGTAGGTTTTTTCTCTCTATTTAGCAATATTATATTCTGATTCTGGATCCAATTGAACAGAATGGGTCCATTTCCATTTTCATCACCAACATTCCAAGCGCTGTGCCTACTGTTAAAGTCGCCTACCAGTAGGCATTTTTCTGCGTCTGGGATCAATGGATCCAGGTCAGTATTACGAATGCGCTGCGAGGGTATATAAATGTTTATTATGGTGCAAACATTGTCTTTGTCCAATCTTAACTTGGTTTTTATGTATTCTAGATTTGCTTTAATACTCATGGAACAGTCTTCAACCAAAAAAGGAGGAGGATTGATCAATCCTCCTCCTTTTTTGGTTTCTCGGGAAAGGTTTAACATCTTAAAGTTTTTGAATCTGGGGTGGTAGGCTTTGTTGTTTAGCAAGGAAGATTCCTGTATACAGACTATTTTTGCATTTATTTCTGTTATGTATCTCTTGAGTTCATCTGTCTTTTTTTTTATAGAGATCTTGCATTCCAGTGTAGGATTGTTATTCCTTCTACCGAGTTCTTCTTTCCCTGGTTCAGGTTTTTAATACTTGCTTTTTTCTTCTCCTCCTTGAATGACTGTCCGCGGGAAATGTCCCTGTCTTTCTTTCTTGCTTCTCCTACTAGGCGTTAGAAAAGATGTTCTACCTTTGTCCTAAATGGGCACCAGATTTCAACTCGTCCCATTTTGTTTTTTCCATGCTTCCTCATTTGTAGGTCTTTGTCTAAATTTAAAAGTAGCCGAATATCTTTTATTCTTTGTTTGTGGTAGTTTCCCCATAATAGAACTTTCAATCTGTCCGGATGTTCTTGTTTTGAGGCTAAAACTCGTGACAAACCCTGAGAAGGGCAATAATCTTTTTGTGGCATACCACGGGACATCTTGGAGAAGCAAATGCAGGCGTTTAGTTCGCTATCAAGCTATCCAGGGGTAGGACGAGGACCAACCAGCTCACCCTTCAATGGCTTATGCCAATAATTGAAGAAAGAAAAATTATTCCAATTCTGAGTTTCTGACAAAATATGCTACTGTACAGCAAGTACATAGGATTGTTAAAATACACAAAGAAATGGAAGACAAAAGTACAGTACAGCAGCATTTTTTTAAATTTATCTCAGGCGTTTGACAAGGTTTGGTGCATTGGCCTACTTTTCAAAATAAAACAAGCCTAGCCATTAAGCTAATTTAAATCCTGAAATCATAAATTTCTGAAAGATACTTTCCACTTAAACACTGTGATGCAAAAAACCAGTCTTTTCCCAAGGAAGTATATTAGGACACATCCTTTACATCTTGTACGTTGTTGGTCTACTAATCTGGAAACAACCCTTGCTACTACTGCAGATGATACTGCTATTCTTGTCTCACATTATGACCCAATTGTAGCATTTCAAATATTACAAAATAGCATCCTTTCCATTCAAAAGTGGTTATCAAAATGGCACAAAAGCAAATGGTTCCAAGTCATTTCAAGTAACATTAACAAATTGAAAAGGTTATTGCCCCCCATTCTCACTGCACGGTTCACTAATCCCTCAAGCAGAGAAAGTTAAGTATATTGGAATGTATCTCGATAAGCATCTCAACTGGACAAAGCACATATTTTAGAAATGGAAACAGCTGTGTTTGCCATTACAGAAAACGTACTTGTTAATCATAAAACATTTGTCAATCAAAAATAAAATTTACATTTACTAAGCCATTCTTAAACCGATGTGGACTTATGGGATCAAGCTTTGGGGCACAGCATCAACTTCCAATGTGGAAATCCCCCAGCGTTTTCAATCTAAGGTTCTTAGAATAATTGTAGATGCACCTTGGTATGTTACTAATGACATTCTCCAAAGAGACTTGAAGATCCCAACTATTTGAGAGATGACGACTAGGTATGCTGATTTAATACGGGTTTCTCATCCAAATCCTTTAGCAAGTGACCTAGAGGAAGTCAAGATTGAAGAGGAGAGTTCACCAAGATTTAGCTGGGGACTTCTAACTATCTAGTTTTAAAAACAATGAGTTACTTGGATGTGTCATTGGGCACATGCCTCCACCTCATCATCTTTTTTTCTCCAGACATAAGTATTACTGAGTGTCATTGTGGTGATAGATTGTAATATGTAAAGAGTAAAAAAAAATTTTTTGTGGTTTTTGTCCCAAAAATGTGCCGCAATTGCTGACTTTTCAATTTGTCCAAATTTTATGTGACAAAAATGTTTTCTAATTTCTACACTTCTTTTTATTTGTCCTATATATTCTTAGTCACAATCCTTGCAATTAATTTTGTAACTTACTGATCAACTAAGAAAAGGTAACTTATCCTTATAATTAGCTTTAATTAGGAACTTAATGATAAATTTATTTTGTGGATCAAAAGTGATATTTACTTCTTTGAAAATTATTAGCACATTTTTGGGACAAAAAACAACAACACATAAGTGATGGAAACATAAGATTGATGAAGAATATTGGTGGGCATTTTGAGCTGTTGATGTGGGAATAACTTTTCACTCATCTATTCAAGAACAGATTGTTATGTTCCGAAGCTCCACTGGAGAATAATTTGATTTCAAAATTCGTCCACTTGCTTGCCACCAGAGGGCCATCGGATCAGCAGTCAGCAGAAGCTGACGATGGAAGCAACAGCTACCAAAACTAGTTTGATAGAAAAAGTAGAACAAAAGTGTGCTCTGAAATTAAAGTATGTCAGTTTTCAAAATTAATTTTGAAGCATCTCTTAAAAAAAGAAACATTAAACTAAATATAAAGTATGTTTTTAAAGTTTATCATTAGAGATTGTAGTAATGCTTACAATACGTCTACATTTTCAGGAGTAGGTCCCAGTATTTACAAAATAAATAAATAAATATACACACACACAATTATTTTTATATACATTAGTCCTAAAAATCAGAGGTCTAACTTGAGGATATGCCAACAAGTTTGATGTACAATGGTTACGAGCACAATTCAAAAAGTGAGAAAAAAGCAAACTAGTAGGCAAAATGGATTGAAAAACATTAAAATAACTATCAATAGTGTAATCAGTGTGTATTGATTATAAAATTTGTAACAGTTACTAAATCCAACTTAAGCATTCACATCTCTGCTTAAGACGACATGGATAAATGGTAGGTTGTGTTTGAGCTTACAAGCAAAGCCAATAAGATGAAAATCTCTATATAATAGAATGATGAAAAAGTAGAAGCAATTTAGAACACCTTATTCAGACAGTGATCCTAACTATCACTTATGTGTATCTTTTATTTACAGGGGCATCATTTCAAATTTTCATTGGGGAGGAGAGGGGGAAAGTATGACATGGAAGTGTTTTCTACATTTTGTGATTGATTAATTTATCAGAGAACAGAGTATATTAACTAATTAGATAACAAATCATTTGTTGCACATCTATTTAATTAGCATTTCATCTAATTTGCACAATATATTTATTTCATTCAGTATCAAATATAATTTGATTTAAAGAATCTACAATACAACATTGGAATGAAATGACTGAATTAGATAAGACATGGTGCAACGAAGCTGCACTTCTGTCATTTCTCGCAAAAGAAACTGGTAATGTGTATCTATAAATACAAGTTTAAGGTCTCCTATTTCACCAATACTACCTGATAAAAATACATGTTTATTATTTTTCAATTTGTATCTTTCACACTATTCATTGTTGGTTTAAGAAATTACTACTGCTCTTTGGATAGACATGTCATTTTGCTAAAATCCTCTTGTTTTATCTCTATTTGTTTGGTCATTTCGTTGTCTCAACACATTGGTTTCATAGTTATTCGAGGTCAATAACTACTGCATTAATAATGGTAAGAATTTTTTTACTTCCACATCCACTCCAACTGCCCTATTAATATTATTATTACACAGGCACACAAAATAATTAAATTGGGTCTGTTCTAAAAACTAGACCCATGTATTCGTAAGTATTTTGATGTGCTGAATCCAAACCCAAATTCAGATCTACAATTGCTCTGTGATCTTCCAGTTCATTTTTCATCATAATTTTCTGTATTTTGGGCTGGTTTATCACAATTAAAAAAAGAAATGAGAGTGGTAGAGTAATTCTGGCTCTGAATTTGGCATGTCAAAATACATAAATATGTAGGTTTAGTTTCTGGAACATAACTATTTTTTAAATTTGTTTGCCAGAGTAATTGTACTATGAATAGGACAGTGTATGTGGAAGTAAAAAATAGACTTAAGAGTAGTATTATAGAGACTTGTGCTATGCTGAATGTTGTGACACATACTATTGAATAATCCAGTTTCAATAACACAAAAATCTCGGGAATCTAACATCATAACTCAGCAGTTTCTAATTTCCTGCTTTTTTAGCGCTTTCTTAGATAATTAACAAACTCCACCTCACTAAAAGTAATAATGATTCTAAAGATTATATTAATTATTCTTTAGAAAGGGACATTTATCATTAATAAATACTGTCATAGAACTTTAAAATCCTTAATTTAAAAGAATTTTACTTCACTAATATTACCAATTATTGCCTGATCCTGGGTAATTAGTTATCAAACAGGTTTCACTAAACAGTCCTCTAAGTGGTCCTTTACGAAAACGAGCCACAACACTGTCTTCCATGTCAATGCACACAGCCTAGAAAATTCATGACACTAATAATTAATTAGGAATAAAAAGTGACAATGAAAATCAAATAAAAAATCATAATAAAATAAATATCAAGACAATGTAAATTATTTACAAGGCTATTTACATTGATGTACAGAATTCAGATATAACTGAAAGAATTAATTACACTGCCAACAGGCATAGCCATGTTTTGGGCTAGGGAGGAGGGACAAGGTAAGATTTTTCTTGATGAAAATGGGTAGTAAATTTCATATTTCTTGCAAAGAATAAGTGATATAAAATTTCAATTATTGTACCATTATCATATAAATTATCACACAGAATATGAAAATTTCTTCACTGTGAAGGAGAGTTTATTATTTTTATTTGTCATAATGAAGTAGAAGATTGACCATGACTCATTTTTATATTTTCGTAATCTGGACTTCAATAACAGGTTTCACAATTAGCAATCAACAATTAATTATAGTATGATACCACAACCATATAGAAAATTTTGGTATATTGGCAATGTATACCGAATACATTCGTTATTTGTTCACAGGTATGTTATTCATTCACAGGTACACAACACAATGAATGGATTCTTCTCTAAAACTCTAATTACATTTACATCATGTACGAAGCAGGAAAAAACGCTCAATAATGATATTTGAAAAAAATTTAACCATTTTTAGAAAATTATATTTCAAAAGCTATTTCCTGAAATTTGACATCAGGGTCACAAAATACCAACTTACACGAGCCTTAATAGTGGCTTTTTCCAAATCTTCAACTGTGACATCTTGATTATTTGGAATGCCATTTGGACACCAGAAGAAACTATTAAATGATTCACAAAGAGGAGGGTATTTAATAGAGGATGTAATCTTTGAGCTTTGAAGTATACCATATTCTTGTATAGCAGATTTCCAAAAGCAACTTCCAATTTGATTGCCACATTGACCAACTGCAATCAACAAAATATTACTGCTACAACTTAACATAAAATTTGAACAAAGTAACACACACAATTATTAGAAAAGGAGAGTCATACCTTGCACAGTAATGAATTCACTCATTACCCAAAAGAAAATTCACAATCACTCAAATTTTTGTATCAAATGACAATGCAAGAGATTCAACTAGTCCAAGTAAATCTAGCTAAAAACATAAAAAAAAAACATTTCTCGCTATTACTTCCACTCTAGAGAAAACCGATGATCATAGAGTAAAATCTAAAATAAAAGATGCACCAAAAGCACTATGCACGCTGGATTTATCGAAATCATACTCAATAAAAATAACAGTTGTATTTAACACGTGGAAACCATTTTAATTTTGCATTGCATCACACTAGACCACGAGTGAATAGGCTATTGTGAATTAGGCGTTTAGCGTTGTGACAAATTTTAACTTCCAGTCTTGTTAACCTAATGGTCACACTTATGCACTCAGTATGCACTCTACACTCCATGCCGCTCCATGCTGACTGCATGGGAAGTATCCAGAAAGTTAAATTAATTTTGGCGCGAGCATGTAACCGTACCGGCAACTGCAACACCTTAAAACCAAAGGGAATGCTCCATTGTTCTCTTTTGTGAATTCTTTTAAAAAAACGCTGTTTCCTTCATTCCTAATGAAATATATACACAGAAGGTAATATAACACAGTCTGTTGATAGATATGAATTGAGAAGTTCTTTAAATACTTTGGTTGGTGGTTAGCAGTTGTTATCTTCGCTCATTCAGTAGTGTTGAGTTGGCGACATGAAATTCCTCCACCGAGACCACTATTCAAACTTGTATTAAGTGTTTTAAATAAACTTAATTGTAGTGATGCGACACAATTTTCGAGAATTTCTTATTCCATTTTTTCTATACAACTTTCGGAGAAAATTTCCCGTTGATGAAAATTGTAAGTATCTTGATAATGAAGTTTTTGATAATGTGGTCAAGTAGCTTCATTCTAAACTGAGATTATTGAAGAATTTCTTAAGTAATTTATCTAATTTTTTCTTGTAAAATCGTGAAAGGAAATTACTACCCCATGATTGTCTTAAATTAATTAATTTACCCAATATCTTTTTAGTTTCGAGGTTTAAACGGCGCAACATAGCTTCCTGTCTGACTGCCGAGACGAAAGTGATGGTGCGGGGGTGAAGGAGGACGAAAAGAAACACTATTCTGAAACATTTGTCATTCAAAGCGAAAAGTCTACTAATCCGGCGTACATCTTCCGGATTTCCACACCGATCACCAAAGTACAATGAAGGGCAGTGTGCTTGGAAGGTGTGGTGAAGTCGTTTTCGTGGAAAGTCCAACCATCTCACCCCTTAAGCAGACCCATCCATAGTTTCCAAGCTGCCGGGCAAGAGCGGGAGTAATGTTGCGCGCCTTTTTTATTAAGTTGCCGCACTTATGCCAAGGGAATTATAATTTAACCACATATCCATTGTACAACTAGAGTATTTGTATTGAACCTAATTAGTATTTGCACTGAATTAAAATTCAACTGAACGTTAAAACATCCACATTTTTAATGAGTGTTTAGGAGAAAACCCATCCATCAAGTGTTACCTGCAATTAACGGTTCAAATTATGATACCTTGTTTTCAGTTTTCACTAATGGGGTATTAAGTTGACGACTAAAAAAATATCCTCTTTCAGATTGTTTATTATTTGGGTGATTTATACTTCTGCAAGTCCTTAACAAAAATATGAAGTAATTTTTCTCTGAGATGGTTATTTGCCGATTCCCGGACTTTTGAAGGACGTCATGTGATGTATGGTTTGTTTCAAGCAATTATTGATGTAAAGAAACATTCAGAAATAAATTATATAGTGATTCTTATAGGATATTGCTAGTTCTTTTTACATATGGTGTCAAATTTAGTTCATTTTTTTCGCACAAGAAAAATCCAAATTAATAATTGAAACTATTTTTTTACAAACTTGCTTTCATGCATTCATTTAACCTTCTACGAGTAATGATAGCCCTCGCTAGACGCAATTGTAAACTGGTACGCGTCACTAGGCGTTTTAGGTTACCGCCAAGACCATCATACTGACCTTCTCCATGAGACGTGGCCTGAAAGTGAGTGGCGTCGATACCAAAATCTTCTTTGTCATAAAAAATCTAATTCACGATATTAAATTAAAAGTGTTGGGGATTATACGTATTATTTATTCCGGTACGCTCGGGTCCTGAGGCGTGTGGGGCTGGGAATTTTTCCGGACTGTATTTTTTTTTCTTTCTAAAAACGGGATTTGACAGTGAATGAAGGAGATTAAAATAATTAAATTAGTTGCCAGTGCCCTTATTTACGACAACATGTTTTAAGGACGCACAAACTCATTACAGTTCGTACTTCACATTACGTTTCGGGGATGTATGTTCCCCCTCTTCAGATGTATACTTCCTTTCTTCTTAAAATTTTACAAATCCTTATTGCAAATTATATGGTGCACGCTCTTAGATGCATGTGTATACTGATCAAAAGCTATGATACAGTTATCAAGATTATTAAAACTATCTCATGCCATTTTAGTGCACCCACAACTGGACGAACATGCAACTAAAATGACATGAGATGTAGCGAAGTTATAAGAATTTAAAAATGTCCGTTGGCCAACGGAAAAGTACCGAGAACGTTGCCATAGCACTCTAGGAGGGGTAGACGAGGATTTTAACCACAACTAAAGGACGCTGGGTTGGTGTTACTTTGAGAGAAGAGTCATAAAAACTGAGGCGAAAGGGAAGAGTCTCGACAACTACGAGTTTATTTTAGACCAAGAAGTGGGTTTTTTTTTTTTTTTTTGTGGGGCTTTAGGGCTCGTCAACATCAAAGGTCATTAGAGCCCTTAAAACTTGTACAGGTAGGGAAAATGCAGTTACGCACTAGGGAGAGCCAACATGACTCTCCCCGCGTGTGGGACTCGCCGAATGACTCAGCCATACCCACTAAAAACCCTCCTGAA
>NNCF01126900.1:43660-80180 GCA_002313205.1 Laupala kohalensis
AGGTCAGAAAAGAGAAAGGAAGGAGCATGGCACAAGTAAGTGGAAGTAATGCCAGACTCAGCTCGGGGCCCCGTGTTCGCCAAACACGTACTTACTAGATGTAAGTCCCCTGGGGGGACCAAGAAGTGGGAGGCAAAAGAATTGTTAACGTAAGGGATGGCATCGTTAGATTCAAACTGGGAAGCAACGGAAAATTACAAAATATATTTTAAAAGAGAGAAGGTCGACGTTAGGAATATATGTAGGTTTTAAGATACAATTGCGAGGAGAAGACATGGCGTGGGAGCAACGAAAAGAAAGAGCTCTTTACAAACTTCAATGGACCGCAAATGACAACGACCAGCGAGCGGGGTGTGAGGCAGCTCGACCCGTAGCTCAGAACCACTGTTAATAAGATTATAAACACCACAAGGCCGCGATCGTTAGGTGTGCGTCGCAGGAGCGGTTGGTAAGAGATGTGCGAGAGACAAGGGTGGCAGTTGAAGGTTCGAATGTGTCCAAATTTAGGTTCTACTATTCTAAAAAGCGTTGAAGTGAGGAGACGGTTGGAAGAGACGCGGCCGTTGAGGTAACGAAACTTTCCAAAAAGAAACGTTCTGAGTGGCCAGGATCTCATCTAAATTCACCCAATTATACGAGCTCCGCGTGGAGTGGAAATTTAACAGTATTGACGAAACATGGTCACATGGGTTTCAAAATTGTAATCACGTGAGTGAGCTTCTGAGGGACGGAGCGGGGAATGAGGTCATAAAAGCAGGACACGGAGGCAGTTCACAATAAATCTTCATCGTTTTTTCAATGTTTCGAGTCTTCATTCTGTGAGCATTCAAGCAGAATTCAATCGCTATTCGAGCATTAGAGTCAAGCATCATGCTATGCTCGTGTTAGCAGTTTGATTGCGTTCAATCAGTCATTCGGAACATCATGTTCTATTAGAGTTCATAAAGTTTAACTTCGGGATTCATCCGAGAACTATTCGGATATCAACAGATTTGTTTCTCAACAAGTGGCTGTAGTAAAGATTTTAATTGCGTGAAGGTGAACGAACTTTTTCTAAAAATGAACGGAACGAGGGCGGTGAACGCTGCGACTCCAAGGTCGGGGGACTCCCGGCTGGCGCTGCTATTTCCTGGAACAGCAGGTCTGGTTTGCTGAATGGAGGGCTGGCAGATGCGAGGAAGGACGAAACGGGCAAGTTGATGTTGTTTTCAAGGGCGTATACGTCCGCACCCATCATCTAAACTGATCTATGATAAACCAAAGTGTTAATTTGAAAAACTTTCTCCACATATTTTCTATAATCGCTGTTACAGTTTTTGTTTTATCCCAAAAGTGAATATAATTAATATTGTAGCATTTTTCATAGTAAATAAAAAGTATTTTATTTACTATCAGACTCTCAAACTGATCAGAATAATTTATCAATATAATAAAACAAACGTACCAGATTTCCATTTTTTTCTACGTCAAAATTACTCGAGATAGGCTGGTACGGGAAGCTCCGCGGAATGAAATTTGGTTAAACTTTAAAAATATTATATTTAAGAGCATTGAAAATTTTGTTTTCCATAAAAAATTAAAAAACAATCCTGACCCTGAATACTATAATAGTTGTATTAGACGTTTGAAAGTCAAAGTAAGAAAAGCGTATAAAATCGAAAGAAAGGGACTGACTACCAAAATAATTACAAATTTCCTTTAAACAGTTATTAATAGCAAAGAAAAATGCTCATTTCTACACAAATTTTTCCAAAATAAAGACAACTGTTGGTCGCAATTTCATAAGTACGGAAAGGGAATAAAGAAAGAGCACCTGCTATAATAAAGAAATAGCACCTGATAGATATCAACAAGTAGAAATATCCTATACTAAAAATAAAATACTTGAGCGTTGTCTTTCTGAAACAAAGCCACTTACTTGCGGAGTACCCCAAGGATCAATTCTCGGCCCTATACTCTTTTTATTGTATGTGAACGACATGTCATCATCCACATCAGATTGCAAAATGGTTCTTTTTGCTGATGACACTAATTTACTATGTAAACACGCCAATGCTCAAAAAGTTTTGTCTAACCTTTCGACTTGGTTCCATGCAAATCGTCTCATTGTAAACACTGACAAAACAGTGTCTATGTCATTTCACAATAGTATCACAAAATCTTTACCCCAGGTTTCTCTTTCTTTAAACGGAACACAATTAAAAACTGTTACAAATACAAAATTCTTAGGTCTCCATATTCAAGACAACCTCAAATGGAATTGTCACATTGACAATCTTAATTCCCAATTAAGCAAATTGTGTTACGCATTCCGAATCTTAGTTAACGCAGTTAGTCCACGTATTTCCCGTTGCGTATATTTTGCAAACGTTTACTCCCATTTACGTTACGGCATTACCTTCTGGGGTAATTCCGGTCAGAGTATTCAAACTTTCAGAATTCAGAAGAGGATAGTTCGGATAATTTGTAAATCTCACCCCCGAAACTCTTGTAAACCTTTATTCAAGGAATTAAATATCTTAACACTTCCCTGCATTTATATTTATGAAACGGTCGTGTTTGTTAAGACCGAATTACTGAAGCACCACCCTTGCTTTATACGAAACAGTCTCGTTCACGAACACTATACACGCAATAGTAGTAATATTCATCGCCCTAGAGTGTCAACCACTCTTTGCCAAAAGGGACCATACCATTCGGGAATCGTTCTATATAATTCCCTGCCCAAGAATATAAAAGATATTATGAAATTGAATATCTTCAAATCCGCGGTTAAAAACTACCTCCTGCACCAGTGCTTCTACACTGTAAAAGAATTTATTGATTTTAACAAAAGTTAAATTCGTCTTGTGCTTTATCACGCCATTGCTGTAGTACTTTTTAAACAACTTATAACAACTTCAAAAACAATTTTCTTGCATGATTGTGTTGTCTTATGGCTCATATTAATTTAGTTTTATGTGTACTCAACATTGGCACGTTTGTGTACATAAATTCTGTAGCCCCATCCTGGCCCGGGTTTTTCTCCGGTTTTCCTTCGGGTAGAGGCGGATTTATCATACAGGTTCTCTAGGCTTTGTCTAGGGGCGGGTCTATTGTAACAATAAATCGTGAATTTAGTGTTATTTCAATTTTTAAGCACTATACTCAGAATAATCTATAGTTCGATAATAACTTACATGTAATTTTTTGCTTAAAATTACAAACATATTGACATTCTATTAGTATTATAACTCGCAGCTAACTTTTTATCTTATCTAGGAATTTTTGCTGAATTTTTTGAATCCGCCTCTGCCTTAGGGCCCTTGATCGGAATTGATGGGATGGTCCCTTGCTTGCTTCCGGAGAGTAAATTAGTTTTTTTTCCTCCACGTGGTCATACGCAGTTTGTACTGTTTTTTGACAATAAATTTATTATTATTAAAAACAACGGTAACTACACAGAACCTGTGTATAAGGACAATGTTTTTAACAAAGTAACTACAACAAAGTAACTACACAGAACCTGAGTATAAGGACAATGTTTTTAATTTATATTACTCGTTGGTTTTTGGCATTTCCTCTATTAACGACAGTTTAAATTTGACAAATAATTCCCATGTAAATACTTTTGTCCTAAATACTAGAATTTCGACAGCGAATTTCTAAGATTAAGAATAAAAAATCAATCGGTCACGACAAAATTCCAGGGAATTTACTAAAACTCGATGGGGAAGCCATGATTTTCAGCCCAGCCAGGTTTTTTAATATTATATAAAATAATTCTTCATTACCACAGGACTGGAAAAAGGCTATCGTGGTACCAATTCACGAAGGAGGTTTTAGATCCGGGTACTCACGTGAGAACAAACTTAATTCTTGTTTCCTTTCATTCTTCCTTTTTCTTTGTTTTGAAAATTATAGTTTTCAGAATTTACCTGATTTTGATGTAATGTATTGGACAACTATATTTTGTCCTTTCCTATAATCTTTGTGTTTAGATATTTGTTGAATTCAGGAGGGTTTTTTGGTGGGTATGGTTGAGATATTCGGCGAGTTTCACACACGGAGAGGAGTCACTACTGCTCTTCCCTATGGTGCAAAACTACATTTTTTCCCACCTGCAAGGACTCTAATGAACTTGACGTTGACGAGCCCTAAAGTCCCAAGAAAAAAAATCCGTTTGCCAGCACTTAACTGGGAGGGGGGGACTGATGCAAAAATTATTGATTTATCGAAAGCGTTCGATTTAGTGCTACATGACCGTCTTCTTCCAAAAATCGCGAAAACAGAAATTGATCCTCATGTTGTCAAATGGATTTGTGAGTTTCTCCGGGATCGTTCACAAGTTAGAATAGATGGGTGCTCCTCTAAAGAAATCGTGGTGACATTGGGAGTACCACAGGGAAGCGTTTTGGGTGCACTTCCTTTTCTTGCATATATTAACGACATATCAGAGCACATTAATTCGATAGTGCGTTTATTTGCAGATGACTGTATTATATATCGGAATATAAAGATGACAGACCGAAATATGTTAATATAAAGATGACAGAGCGATCTAAACAAATTGTGGAAATGGGCTGAGACGAAGAAAATGAAAATAAACCCTCTAAAAACATATCTTTGTTTTTTTTTTCAAGATAAAAAATAAAACCTGCTTTGATCTATTCATTAAATCATCAGATTATTCCTGAGGTTTCATGCTGTAAATATTTAGGTGTTTTAATTTCTCGTGACTTAAATTGGACAGAACAAGTTAAATACGCAACGGAGAAAGCTTGGAGAGCGCTGAACTTCGTAAGACGCTTACTTAGAAAAGGGAACTCGAAATCTAAAAGCTTGGCATACACTTCATTAGTTTGACGTATACTGAAATATGGAGTCGCTTGCTGGGATCCGTATAGCGAGGGTCAGATCAATGAATTAGATCGGCGTGAATTTTGTAAGGGACAACATACGTAATATTAATTTAGAATGGGGCACAATTTCCAATCGAAGAAAGTTAGCGCGTCTTTGTGCTCTCTTTAAAGCCTACATGGAAGAGAATACGTGGAAATCAGTGAACGCTAGGCTACACAAACCGAATTACATTTGAAGCGGCGACCACAAGCGTAAAATAAAATGTAGAAAGAAAAAAAAACGGATATTGGTAAATACTCCTTTGTAAATAGAACCATTGTAGACTGGAATCTGTAGCAACACTTTCGAACTTACCAAAAAGAGAAAAATGTTTCCGCAACCGTCTTTTTACTTCGTCGAAGTTTGTACGTAAGAGTGTGTTTCTGTAACTGTTTGCAAGCGAAAATGTATTTGTGCATGTATGTAAATATACGCACATATGAACCTCATGTAGATAATTAATTTCTTAAATCTAATTTCTTTCTCGTTGTAACCATGTGTAGAAATTTTCTAAGCATTTTATTCCGTTTGTGTGTGTATTTTATAGATATTTTTTTATAGATATTGATGATTTTTTTTAAAACCTTGTCTTATTTTATTATGTATGTATTCTTTTCCATCTGCCACCGAGCATTGCTCACTAGCAGACTAATAAATTATAATAATTAGTAACAGAGAAAATGAATTTTCCGAAAATGTTCACATTTTACAANGGGGTTAGCTCCAGTGGGATTTTTAGAGACTTTTGTGGAAATGATCCTTGGGAAGTGATCTTTAAACAATGGTTCAGGTTTTAATCATCTTTGCGTTAATTTTTTTCCATTCAAAACCTTTATAGACTGAGCTACAAGTGCTGTCACTCATGAATTCCCACCCGGAGTTTCGCGAGAGATAGACACGACCGCAAAATATATTACGATCACTAAAATAATTAGCGGAACGATTGCAACCTATCGATCCAAAGAATAGACTTAGTCCTGTGTATCAACATTGGAAAACTGCGGAATTGATGGGACTGATGAATCATCCTATTAATAATACCAAGTGAGATATTATTGTAAGATAGTTGCACCAATATGTCTCTTTTTAAAATATTTCTCGATTTTAAAGTTTAAAACAACTCATTTGGAACTGTATTTGGCAAACATACAGCATTGAAAAAGACACTCACATCAACGTCTCATGGATTGGCAAATGTGTTAAAGTACCTGGAATCTCGCGGATCCACACGATGTCGGTGTGTCGGCCTGTATCGCTGTAAATTGGTTGAACATGATTATTAACTTACAGCTTACAGCTATTAGCTTACAGCTACCTGGTTCTGTCTAGTCGTCGAATGTATCTTACGCTTCCTCTCCGTCAATTTCGGTGGCGTTCATCGTCGTGGCTAAGGCATAAGCCTAGGTCACACACATGGCAAGCGTTGCCAGAGTCATCGGCAAATATTTGCTTTAATGAAGCATCAGCAGCAAAGGTTGGCCATACACATGCCAAACCTCGCCGAAAAGTCATCGGCAAATATTTGCGAACACATAACTTTCAAAATATTTCAAACGAAAGCTTTAAGTTACTTGTATCGCTTCCGTTAAATTTCTTCATATTGGAATTCATATTGTTTAAAAAAGGAGAAGCTTTTTGTTGCAATTATTATTAAATCGAAGTTCGTGGAATTCGTATTTAACCTACAATTCTTGTTCAGCAATACCGGAACAATTTTCGGAGCTTTATTGTAATTAAAATATATATTAATAATGTATAGCTATATGTCCTATATATTTTATGCCACCTAATGTGACAACAAAATTTCATAGCGACATTAATAGCTTAAACATACACCCAGCTGAGTTAAAAAAGAATAGGTTATAATTGTAATAAAAACTTCAATAAATATTATTTGAAGCTCCTATAACAGTTATAATTGTATAATTATTGCTCGTATTATATCCCCACGTATTTGCTTACATGCAGACATGACTGAATTACGATATAATTTATGCGCACTATTGGCGTTCGTCGACGAATGTGTAGTCAGATCGACAAACAGTCGACAAGGAAGGCGGCTCCTTTGTCTTGGACTCGGGGTTCCTTATTGTTCGCATCAATCAGCCTTTCGATAACTTCCAGCATCGAATATTTGACTATCCTTGCCTATGGGGAAGCGGCCACACCACTCGTCAATGATCATCTTTGGAAGGTACTTGGCAATGGTCGCCATGTGTGTGGCCTAGGCTTTACATTTTCATTACGTCTTCTCGTCAATACAGTATTTCCATCTCTTTCTGATTGTATGAATCGTCCCACCAATCTGTTTGTGTTGGATCCAAGTAAACGTCCTACAGGTATTTATTATCTTATCACGCAGTTTGCGAGCGCGCTCGTTTTGAATGGGCAGCACGCTCAATAATCAGAATTATGTATTAACTCGTACTTCTAAATCTCTGATTCATCAAGTATCAGAATATGTATTAAACATTTATCCCAAATAATGTTATAAATAACGATGAATGAAAACATATAGCCTTTGGGAAAAATACAGATTTTTTACTGGATAATTCGGGAATAAAAAGTATGCTTTAATACCAATCTGTTAATTTCTGTCGTCATAAAAAGATTCGGTCAATTCTTTTGACAATTGTAGATATCAATTCTTGAAGCAGGATATCCCGAATTCGATTGCTGACTCGTCGCCATTTTCATCTGTTCGTAGTTACCCCTGTATATATATTGATGTTACCGTCGATATTAACACATTCAATATTCTTCTTCAAAATTACCTGTTCAAAAACGAGTCACAGTAAGTTTGTCAAATATAAAGACCGAAATTGGTTTGATAGTTATGTCCCAGTCGATGAAGGAATCCAAAAACAGAAGTGTGGTTGGGGGAAAGTCTTTATGGTGCCATATACACATATTCGCATGTTGAGTCGTATAAGAGGAACGTTACAATATTGATTTATTAATTGTTTTTAATTTATTCAACGAATTTTATAATTATGGAAAGAAATATTATATTAAATATTTGGTTAAGAATAGGAACTTTAATTAACATGTTAGTAAATGTACGAAGTTAAGCCGTGGCTTTCCAGTAGATTTTTCAAATTTTATTGTATGACTTGTTTTGATTAAACTAATCCAATAATATATTCAAGCAACGAATATTTTTATTTGAAGTTTTTTGCTCTAAGAAAAATGTTTATCATGTAGGAAAAATAAATATAACAAACAGGGTAAAAGAATTAGTATTTGCTAAGAGAGAAAATCGATTTTTACCTAAAAGATAAACTATAAAAATGAGTAATTTAATGTGTAAAACTATTTTTAATTGAGAAATTCAAATATTATACTCCTGAATTGAAAGACACTACACTCAACAAAACATGTCTATCTTTACATTCAAACTATTGGAAATACATCTTAAAAGCGTTAACAATACCAATATTAAGCAATTCGGCAATAATAAATTTTGTTACCAGAAATGTAATTTTTAAAACTGTTTACATAAAATTCCTCTCGCCATTTCAAAGTATTTGATGTACGGGTTTACGATGATAATACTTGATATCATTCTAAATTGTAATCTTTCCTCTCTTAATTTCATTGAGACAAATTCGTCCAAGTATACGCTCGTGATTTTTTAAATTATAAAATCAAACTTGGTGTGATAAAACACAGATACTAGCTCTGATTAGATTTTATCACAGATGATGCAACGGACTAAACATTTAATTATTCATTGCAGTTGACTAAACATTTCCGTTGCAGCACAAGTACATATGAAATGCATCATTTCCTTATTCTATAAAACTTTTCAATGTTTCGAGAACATAGATACATAGAAGGCGTGGAAATTTCCCCTTTATGAGAGCGTTATGAAAGAGAGAATCAGAATTAGAACATTCGATAAAGAATTGGGTTCCTACGAAAAATAGTTGATGAAGTTTCATTTTGATGCACTGGAAAGAATGCACACAAATTCCAAATTTTATGAATGTTCAATTTTAGGAGACTTTTTCTTGAAGAATATGTCGACACTTCTGTTTATATACATTACTCAGTTTATAAACATCCACGAGGTGTCATAGATACCTCAGTTAAATAAATAAATAAACAAATAAAAGAAACAAGCTGTTTTGTCTGTACTGAAGCAAAGTGTTTGTGTGAACTGTTCATTATACGCGTGAAAGAAGAGTCGATGTGCATCAGATACAACAAAATGTATCACAAAGTGCCTATACTCTAAAAAATATTGGACCTAACCTCAACAATGTCTACATCTTCGGACTAAAGAGAGCATGAGAAATGAAATACAACGCGAGTTAATATCATTATGTTGGTATGAAAGACTGATTTCCATGCCAAAAATACCCGTAAAAGTGATTCGAATAGGAGACTTCAAAGGACAAGTTGATAGTTTTCTTCGTCCACATTATGGTTGTAGTATACGTATTACCTTAGTTTGACAAATTTGAGCCTGTTCGGCATTCCGTAAGCAAACGATGAAGTCGAACTAGAACATGATAGTACTTCTACCACAATATAAATTGAGTACATTTTCAGTATAGCTTATTTCTTATAATGGATTTTAAGTTTAAACAATTAAGTTATATCGCACACAGGCAGAATTACTGCAACAAAAAGCAGTAGGTTTCCAAGAATGTAGCAGTAGAACATTGCTGGTGTATGCAATACTATTTATTTTTCTCACTTCTACATTCTTCCATTCTCAATTATCAATAAACAATGGATGAATCAAAAGCAGTAAGAGTTGTTCAGTTTTCAAAAAAGTTTCAAAAAGAAAAAATATACAATAGGATTCTCCCGTATCATCAGGAGTTGTTCGATGAAGCTGATCACGTATTTGAAAACATCAAAGCTAACTTAAGTTTAAGTGTGTCTAAATGCGAAATTCGCCCTGGATGTCAGATTTGGACGAAGAGACTGAAAAAGTACATAACATATTATGGACTAAGGTTTTCAAAAGAAGACCATATAGCATTGATTCACTTGTACTATGAGCTAATTTTAATTCCTTATTTAGAACCGTTTTTATTTGGTGAGTTCTCTCGTATGCTGAGAAATTTATTGAAGAAGAAAGAACTTCTCTCTCCTCAAGACTTAGTGTTAGAGTGGAGACCATTGTACGATTTGTGTAAAAGTATTATGTTCAGCAGTCGTGTTGACCTTGGTATGTACGGATATGGATCATCACTCGAAGAAGATTTCATATTGGTGATACACGCAGCTAGGATGTACTTTCCAGTGACTGCTACGCGAGAAATGCTGAATGAATTGAGACCGCAATGGTGCCCCTTAGATAACACAACTCTTGACACTGCTATAAGATTAATGACGTATTTTATTCCGCTCTTTGGGGCTCCATTACTTGCGGAGAATGGTTATAATTTGTGGTTCCAAGATTTAATGAACTTATGGGAAGCATGTATCAGTTCATCGACTTGGGAGGGAAATGTGATGGATTTAATGTCATTTTTAGCGGAGAGCAACGTAGGATACATTGACTGGGAACCTTACATTCCTCTCATGTTCAATCGGTTTATGAGTTGTTTTCAGCTACCCGTGAGTTATAAAAATGTCACTACAGCTGAACGCTTTCACTGGGATGTGTCAGCGATTGCATGCTGGATTGTGTGCACTCTAGGTGGAGGAAGTAAAGCACAAAAATATTTAGACAACTTAATGGCTTCCTTGGAATCGTATTTTAATCCAGTTAATTCAGGAAGGTGGACCAGTACTCTCTCAAAATTACTACAAGGATTGACTTATCACTTCATTAAGAGACTTAACTTTGAACGGTACAAGCAGTTAACATGGGAAGTACCTGTTCCAAGAGAAAAGAAGCTGAACGAAGAAGACATCACTAAATTTGTAAAGTCCCTTAAATTTGTAGCGTTGCAAGCAATGCTATCCGAAACAGGTGAAGTGAAATTATCTCTGCAGTTCCTAGCTACTTTGAGGCCTCAATTAATTGTTCCGGACATAATAGAATATTTGTACTCGACTGTAGAAACGTCTACAAATCCCAGCAAATACAAAGTAGTATTGCAGTGTTTAACTGTGGTATTGAGACCCGCTTTGGAGAATCAACGTTCAGTTAAAGAAGGTTCAGCACATGTCATTCCTTTGCTTTGGGCTGTAATGCCTGGAATAGATCCAAACGATTGGGAAAAGACTACTTCATCACTACAGTTTATTGATACTATGGTAAGTATGGTTCCTTTAGTGGATTGTTCCAAGGTTACAGAAGTTCATAAGAACTTAACAGAGGATGAGAAATCACTTTCTTTACAAACCGCTAATTTTGAAAATCTAATATTGGAGTTCTTTGACCGATGTTTTCATCTCATAAGCAGCAGTAGCTCTCTCGAATCTACTCGGCTTGAACAGGCAGCAGACAAACAAAGTAAATTTGAGAACCTGGCACAAGATTCACTTCTGACAACGTGTACAACAGTTGCCAGACAGATATCAAAGCCGTTATTTGAAGTTGCTCTTTCGAGACTTCTGTCATTTATTAAAGGAAACATTTTGGAAACTAAGGTAGCAGGTCGGTTGATGGCTGGTATGGTACAGTCCTTCGTTCAAGCAAATCCTGTTGAAACATTGAAACGACTAGTTCCATTCCTCACAAAAAATGTTTTGGTTACATCAAGTTTTGATGATATTTCTGTGAATGTTGCTCCTACAAGTGAATTTTTGTTTTATTTGCAATTAACTTCTAAAATAGTTAACTGTCCTGGAAAGTTCCTTTTGCCTTACGCGGATGTGTTGAACGATGTGTTGAAAAAATCACTTCAGATATCAGGTCGCGAAGGTTTCACCATGGCATCGACGTTGTTACATGATTTGATAAAAAATTTATTGTTATCTGTACCACTTGAATATCGTAGTGTACCGCACTCGTTTGATTTACCCATAAAAGAATTTGTTCCTTTCAAAGAGTGGGGAAAGGCAGGAGATATCAATAACTTAAATGTTCACTTTTATGTACCTGGAGATAAAGAAGTACAATGTGTGGTATCATTAGTCGATACTCATTTACCTCCTCAAATGGAAATGATTGAGGAGTTGGTTAACAGCAAATCACCAAAAATAGATGAAAAGTTGGAGCATTGTCTTGAAATTATTACGTCTTTGCTGGAATGTAGGTCTCTACTTCCCAATTGGGACGATGATGTACTCCAATTAATGGAAACATGCCTAAGTGAATCATCTAAATCATTTTCCAACAGGCGATTACAAAAATACGAAACTGGAAATGTATTATTACGTTTGAGGAAAGATTTACTTGATTTGTTGGAAAAATTACAAGCGATATTACTTACACTCAAGGAATACGATACAAAATCTCTTATTGTTTTAACAAAAATTTGGGGTTTAATGCTAACAAATAGTACATTTAATAAACATGATTACGATGTTCATTTCAAAACTTACAGAAGCCTCAAGAAATCTTTAGAAAACAAACTAATTGGTGAGAAGAAACACTTGCGTTTTCTCCTAATATCCAGGCTTCAGGTTCAGAATGAGATGTTGCAAGATCGATATTTTCCGTTCTTTACTGCAACACATAGGCGGATCATGATAAATCTCCTTGCCTTAAGTACATCCAATTATAGCGACGTGAGACGAGAAGCTCGTTCGAAGTTAAATGTAGCTCTGGAGAGATATCCTTATTCATATAAAGTGCTCATTCCCCCTTTGTGTGAATACTTATCAAAAGATGCACAAGAAGAACACGGTACATTCGAGGGTGCTTTGCGCATTCTTATTGGACCCACATATCATCCGATTTTAGTGCAACATGATTGGAATACACTTCACTCTATATGGCCTGTTCTCATCCGGGCAAAACCAGAAAAAGAATCGATTCTGACTTTGTTGGATTTTGTCGAGGAAATTGTGGAAGATGACTTAGGTACCATAACTATTAGTTTAGAGATATCAGAAACATGTATTGAAAAAGCTTTAAAGCTGGATAAGAATGTCCATAATAAGCTATCCAATGAAGAAAGAAAAAATATTCAACAATTTTTTTTTCAGAAAAATGAAAAGCAGTATTTATCTTTACTCAATTATCTTGTAAGTATTATACAGAACGAAACACTTCATTGTAGATTCCAATGTTTAGCAGTAAATTTCTTAATGGCCCTTGTTCATCCCATGGTTCGTTTTTCTAGTGATGTTGTCAAGTGTTTCTTAGAATTTCTTATTAATGATTCATTAGAGTTAAGAAAATACGCAATTTTGGGTGTTATAATGGTCCTAAAACAACAAAAATGTGTCCATAAAAAGTTAACAATAAATCATCAACAATTTCTCGGAGAAACGAAAAAATCAACCGATGCTCGACCAGGAGATCGTCCTGATAATCGATGGGTACAGTACAGGAAAGATAAACTACCCTTAAGTAAAGACGATTGGGAAATAACATATTTTCTTCATCGTGAATATTTTGGTTATTATTGTTGGCCAGAAACTGTCATAGTATACGCCCCGGCACATCAGCAGCCTCCGTTTAAGACACTTCCCTTACTAAGTCAAGAGGAAAAGGAAATTAAGACGTTCTTTTCCGATGAGTATAAAGTCGAGAAACTATTTAGTTTTCTAACTCTAGAGGAGAAAAAAGGCGAAGATAAATTTTTGGAAGATAGATATTTGTTATTTAAAGGTTTGTTCAGAAATATCGGATATGAACAACTTAAAATTTTTCTCCCACATTTACAAAAATTTGTGAAATCTCCTCAAGAGAGTTGTCAGAGATGCGGGGCTGAAATGATAGCCGCGGCAATTAGAGGAGCAAAGCACTGGTCTTTTGATATGCTGAACGAGGGCTGGAGTTCTCTAATTCCACTCATTAAGGATGCTTTGCAACATATGAATGAAGAGACCGTAAATGATTGGAAAACGTGTTTCGCATTAGCATCCGAAAACCGAGATCCAAGGTGGAACCATCGACTTTTTCAATTGTTCTTGGAAGATCAAGGACAACATAATTCATCATTTACGGAAGCAAAGCGAATTTATTGTTTCGAAACCGCCCTGAGTTTTCATTTGTGGAGACTTGCAGAAATTATGAGTATGTGGTTGGAATCATTAAAAACAAAACTGTCTCATCCGTTTCAGAATGTACGTAATCACGTGGGGGAGGCTCTTTGCAGAATTTTCGAAGCAGATTTCACAATACCGAATGGAAACCCTCCAAATGCTCCTCAAATATCTGCCTTTGTAAAAGATGTACTCCCTTCTATTTCACGACTTTACAATACTTCACTAAACGACGTAGAAGGACAGACTTTGGAAAGTACTCAAAATACAACAACAACAACAACCCCCTCAAGGTCTTCCGTAAATGAGAGCCCTAAAGCAAACAACGCAAATGTCGTCGAAATCAGAGTCCTAAAGACGATTTGTGTGTGGGTGTCTGCAATGATGGACCGGAGCGTATTTGGAGTGTCATCTGATTTTTACGCTCTTTTCCCTACATTATGTGTCATGGAAAACTACAAATCTGATAATGAATTGAAACAGCTGTGTACTAGCACCTTAGGGAAGATAGCTCATGCGACGCATCTCTCTAGTCACTTATCTCCAGCCCTCGCTGCGATCAAGAAAGCCTCGCAATGCTCTTCGTGGCAAGGTCGCGTTACCTGCACGGAATTCCTTCAAGTGTTTGTTTTCTATAACATGCCTATCATCCTCGCAAATCCTAAATGGTCGGACGAAGTGAGAGCGTTGGTTTTGGAACTCTTAGAAGACAAATGTTTGGAAGTAAGAGAAAAATCTGCCGAAGTTTTGTGTGGTTTGCTGCACACTGGATTTATCGAAGATAAAATAAAGCTCTTGGATACATTTAAAGAGCGAATAGGAAAATTGAAGAGCAAAAGATCGCAAAGTATGGATCAGACATCTATAAGATCTCGTCATTCCGCTCTCTTAGGATTATGTGCCTTTATAGACGCCCACCCTTACGATGTCCCAGATTTTATTCCGCATTTATTTGTTATTTTACAGAAACACTTAAGTGACCCTCATCCCATTCCTGTCACTATTAGGAAAACAATATGCAATTTCCAAAGGACGCATCACGAAAACTGGTCTCAATTTAAACACAAGTTCAACGAAGACCAGCTCTCCATTCTCGCGGATTTGACAACGGGACCAACGTACTACGCTTGATGTTTGTTTAGTTTCAAATGTAATTTGTTTCTTGTTTATGTTTTGTAGTGATTCGTTCGTTGTGTTGTAATTTCAAATATGTCATGCTGAGTAGTATATCAATATAAAAATGCCACTAATACCTACAGCGTATGTTTTTTCATGTTTGATTAGTTACTTCATCTCAATTTGCATTTCATTCTTGAATCAAAAACTCTCGAATAAATAAAGATTTACCGTTTGAAGGATCCCCAAAGCTCTGCAGTCTTACACGAAAAGAATATAGCTTTCCTTTGTGAGAGTTTTCCCGTTCTGCAACATTGTAACATATTCTCTTTCCTTCACAGTTATTATTAATTTTGAAAATAATATAGCTTTGGAATATTAGGGAAAATTACTTGTACTTGGTTTTATTTTCCTAAAAACATTTTTTTTTTCTTTTCCGCTTATAAATTCATTTCCATTTTTGTGTATTTAATAGGTGTCCTTACATTCTAATAATGACTGTGTATTGACTTGCTCATTTTCAGGTAACTCTATCATTAGTTTGTACTATTAAATTAACTCAAGAACACACTGAGAGTCTAATCAATTTTTACCTGTTCAATTTTAATATCAAAATGGCTTTATTTAAACATAAATATTTAGAATATGTGGCGGGGTTTAAGGCTACAATGCTTTACAATCCCTCAAACGCATTCGGAGCTGTGTATGATGTACCCGAATATTCATCTTCATTTACAAGAACAGCAACTCAGTACAGAAATACTAGCATTTAATTATTTTACTTCTCAATTCTATGGAAAGTTATGAACTTTGGCAAATAACATAATTTAATGAGTAAATAAAAAATAAAATCGAAACGTCATGATCATATTGGTTATTACTTCTGCGTACTTATACTAACTCAAATGACTTAATTTCATTAAGCACCGCTTGGAACCTGGAAAACCTATGGTTAGGGCAAACACCCAAAGCATTAGAGCATAGGTTGTCAGATTTTTGCCTGGGTAATCGTAATACGGGCAACCGCGTACAGTGTAGAAGGAGGTGGGGAATCGAACCCGGGACTCGTGCTTTAATCGCAGGGGTGTTAACCACTACACCACCCATTCGCGTTCAACAACTGTACACCACTTCCACCCAGACCTAAAATGATTGTAAATAATGATTGTAGACTTGAATAATGTCAATATCAATATTATCAATCATGGTTGTATAATGAATTTAGTTTATTTAATAATTATTCAATGAAATCCAATTCAATATTATTCGATAAATGCCCTGCGATGCACTTGCTCGAGATATTTTCCGTTTCTCGAACAAGAAACAATCTGCACAGCGGTTGTTGCTATACATAAAATGCCCACGACGGACGGCTGTTGCTATTCCTGCGTTAGAATACAAGAAATGGATGGTTGATTCAGACCTACGACTATAAAAGAAAAGACGGGGAAAAATCAAATAGTCAAAAAAAGAGCCGATACTCAACTAAGTGGTTACTTACAGTATGAGTCAGTAATAGCGAACACAACAAATTTCTCATAAATTAATAAGTAGATCAAAGTGCGGTTTTCACTCAGATTAATCGTGACATGGGGCTTGTCATGTGGCATATACAAATTATTTTTTATTTGAAGAGATATTGCCACTCATTGATTTTTTAAGAACAATTTATTTTTCAGTTCTACATTAAATCCCAAAAAAGGACGAATACTGCGACATAACATTTATTGAATTTGAACGAACAGCAGCGTAACAGCACCGTCAATATTTACTCATTTCCGGACATAATTAATGGTAAAGGGGGATGTACACGGGGCTAGAGAATACAGTAGTCCAGGAAAATAAGAAATAAAATGAAAAAAAACCTCTTCCTCGCGATTTTATTGCGAAAAACTCTAGGAGATCGTATTAGAAGAGTCGTCATATATCGTGAGTCAAATTTTGTTTGTTGCTTCGTGGTTTTATTTAGACAATTAGAGTGAAAAATACTTTTTTTCAGTGTACCGGGAAAACTATGCATCGTAGAGAAAATTGATGCACAAAACGAAATGCAGGAAATGAAATTATCTACAAATGAGACTTGCTAAACTAAAATCGGTTTATAAACAAAAAAGTTATTGAAAAAAAACACGAAAAATGACAATTTAACAAATTGTCTAATTTACCAAATTTACTGAATAAAATACTTTTGGCAAAGTTTTGCCTCGATATACTCCGCTGTGCGGAGACATGAAGAGGTGTTGAAAAGCAGCATTCACTACCCTCCTGTAGGTACCCCTTAAGGAAGTGACTTCCTCGCGCCGAGGCGAGTTTTTCCGGGTGAACACGCATTCCGTCTGAATGTTCGAACATATTAATTATAATCGGAACCTTAATTCTACACTTTCTGCATAAATAAATAACTTTTTCTGTATCTCCTGCGTTATAAATTGTTTTTCCATGTCTTTATTTCTTAGAGCTGTAAATTTATTGTTATTTCTCGCTAGAGATCTCTGCTACCAATGTTCTGTTGCCTCGTCACAAATGTATTGCCACAAATGTGTGTCCAAATGGATATGGATTTTATTCTAAAATTATTAGTGCAAACAGAAAATAAAAGGAGAAAATAGAATCTTTTTAAACCTGCGTCATGGTCAAGTCATAGCCATCATCAAGGTTCCATCTTAAAGATATTTTCCACTTCAATTTTTTTATAAATAGTGGAAAAAACCTGATACATTTTCATCTTTATTTTGTATTATCGGAATTCCTGTGATATATTTATGACTTTTTCAAATTTCGGTCCTTCGAAATTAGTTTGTGACAAATGTTATAGCGTGAAAAGTAGTGTAATATTTGGAATAATTCTATCTTAGATCTAAGCTTTCAACGGCAGATTATTTGTTTATGAAAAAGCTACGTAATTACCTATTGTTCATTTCAGGTTTTTCTCAACAAAGTAACTAATTATAAGAACATTAAATTAAAATTTCATATTATGATTAAGTACCTTACTAATTGTAGAGTTGTAGTAGTTAATTGAAGAGTTTACAATATTGATTTTTACAATTAAAAAGAAGTTAAAATATTTAAGAAAAATTCTTAATCAAATATTTTAAAACAGAGATGTTTTTATTGTCACCAAATTAAAAAAAAATAGTTGTCGCACTGTTTTTTAAGTTAGGGATAAGGAATTTCACCAAAGATCAGTCCAATTTGTTACAGTGATATTTTCAATTGAAAACAACATTTTGAAAGGCAGGAAGTCCTTAAGTAAACGATGACATAATTGTATGGGGCTGGAGCGCGAGAAAGCTGAGAACATTGGGTGAAACAGCCATATTTATTAGCCGAAAACATTTGCTTAATAAATTTGAAAAAAAAAACTCTTTACCTTTATATCCTTGGTTGTTCGGGACAAAGCGTGTCTCAGTAAACATTTCTCAATAAACTCTACACATCTTGACAGTATTAGATGAGAGAGAAATTTCGTAGGTTAGGAATTCATCTGCGGCACATTTCCTTTCCAAAGTCAGATATCGTGAGAAGCATTCTGGTGCGCCAGATTTTATAGATCATTGCTATTGGGCAAAATCTTACAATGGCTTTGAAAATGGATTTTAAAACATTCAAGTAATGTCAGAATTTTTTATGAAAAATATTTGTACAATACGTCTAGTGATTATCGGCAATAAAATGATTTTCTTCAAAAAAAAAGAGGATGCAATAGATAAATATTTATGTATTTAATGTGAACATGGAATAATTTCAATTAAAAGTTCATATAAAACGGGAAACAATGATTTTAACTTTAAACAAGGAGAATTGAGTTTCATTAATATATTACATTAGTTTTTAAATCGTGGCACTCATTAAGAGAAATTTCTTCAATATACGTAGTTACCCGGGGTCAATTCGCTCAGAGCAAGCATATAAAGTATTTGCGAAATACGTGAACAAGTTGTCACATACGAAATATATTGAAAGGAAATATATAACATAAGCCAAGAGGATTAATAGTGGATTGCACTCCCCGTGATGGGGACAGACACACTCTTATATTATGACGAGAAAGTGCTGTCTGAGAAAATGATAAAAAAATCAATATCTTTATTGACTATGTTATAAGAAGGTATGAAAAAATGACTGAATGTGATTAATCTTCCTCATCATACTAACATTTGCTCTATTAAAAAAGAAAAAATCGTGTCACAGAAATGTTTTCACATCTGGGTATGTTATATCAGGCAAAAAAGAACCACAACAAAAATAATATATTTCGAAGAAATATATATTTTGTGCTTCATGATAGAATTAATGGAACGATACAACTGCTCCTTTGGTACGCTGTTTCTACGATGAGTTCCCCTAAATTGTTTTCAGGTGGGAAATATTTGGCTTTATTATCATGTTAATATTTCTTTTACATTTTAGAGATTTACAGTCATAATTAATTTGTTGGTGAGATGAATTTTCAGTTCTTTGTAGAAAATGGTTGACCGGAGTCATCGTATAAGAATTTTTAAAAATATAATTAATAGCAAAGTTTGCTTGAACTGACCAGATGGTAATTATGATAAAATCATCATTTACAAATGACTTATAGCCGCCATGATCTTCTCATTGAGGTCAAGGTAAAAGATGGACACTGTGTTGAATCACACAGATGCTTTTGAGAACAGCAATAACAGCTGCTGAAGTCGTACCGTTACAATTCGGATTTCCAACGACATGTGGGCAGAATTGTCAAGCAGTTCAGCTTTGCATCCCAAAGGTCTTTGATGGAATTTCTGATGTTCATCGTTAGGATCAATAGATCCCACTGAAACTCCGTTGTCAATCCCGAGGCTATAAATTTCTGCCTTAGCTGTTGATACGCTGCTGGAGATATCCGGATAGGTCTATAGTTCGATTATCTCCCGCAACGAAGTGCGCTCCATGGCTTCTGACAGACGTTCTGCAAAGCGCTCTTGTAGAGAGTCTACGACGCGGTCGCGGTAAGCTGCCAGCAGCCAAGTAGCGACGCGCGACGCCAGCCAGTTGAGAGGGAAGCCCAAGCCGGTCAGCTCCACTGTCATGTCCCTAAGCATAAGGAATGATATGTTTTGAAAAATATTTGCAAGCTACAAGAAGAGCGAAGGGACAAGCATGGTATGTTGGAATTGAGTGGAAGATGGACTATACATTATATAGACGTGCAAGATAATTAATGCAGAGGTTTAATTATACATATGATACGAAAAGGAGTACAGAAGATAGCCAGATCATATGTTCACAATACATTTATCCATAATTTTGGAGAATATTAAAGTAGAAAGTAATTTGTGGTACTAGAAAGAGTAGATGAAAGCGAGTGAGGTGAGAAAGTAGGTTAGAGTATTAATAAAGTACGGATAGTTGTGAGATAAAATGTAATTTACACACTTGCGATTATTATATCAACAATGAGAAACTATAACATCTTCGACATGTAAATGTGTTTCTTTGGTTCAAGAGCTGCCTGACAAAAAATAATAATAAATTGAAATTTCAAGAGAACATGATGTATGAGATATGAAACATAAATTATTATCAAACAAGACTTTATATCTTGATCTAGCTACAGTCAACCAAAATTATTTGCAGGAAACCCGTTTATAGGTTTAAGTTCACTCACCCTACTTCTTCTATCGTGAAATCTTCTAGAACCGCTCTATCGTTGTCGAAATCCAAACGCAGTCGCACAGATATAGCTAGCGGATACACTTCGGCGGTGAGTGATCCAGTGGGCCCTAAACCCATGATCTGAGCCTCGTAGTGGTTGTACTGCAACTGCAAACAACATCAAAGCTTTTGGTACTCTGCACTGAGAAAAATGCGGGTACAGCAGAATTATGTACCCTTTTTAGACTGTCTACCACGCGAGATTATTTATAGATGGCTCTAATGTCTTTGAGTAGCACGAATCATGTCATTTAGTTGCCAGCATGTCGTAGAGTAATGAACATCTAGTATTGGTGTGTGAGACGTTTGAAGAATATTTTTTTCGTGATAGTGACTCAACAGCAACTCAGCGATCATTTTGGCGGAGGTCGACACGGAAGAGTTCCGATCGAGAAATCATATGAATTTGATCCCTTGTACCAACACGTGTTTATTAAAACTATATTGATGTGGTTATGCAGTATCCGATAGACCGATTCCGCTTTAAAACGGAGATCTTCTGGTAGACTTCACAGCGTTCGGACACCTGAGAACATCGTTGAAAGGTCACAAATCTGTACGGTATCTTCCCACAACTCGCTGAAGGTCAGTGTATTATGGTAAATGTTCATGGCATACTTTGCTCTGTGATAATGAAAACAGGTTGACCAGGACCTATGATGCATTTATGATTGCTGTTTGTCATTCTGTCGGATCCTGTGTAACTTTAAATTGTTTTCAGGAAAGTAGAGCAAAGTTTGGGACAAAAGATAAGTAGGTGACAAATACTCAGTTTCCTTCAAACATCTTCAAAAGACATGTGGGTAAATATTTTTCCTATAGTCATAAAAATGTGTCGTGAAACAATATGAATAATATGGACATTTGTTTTTTCTGTATTTCAAAATGTCTCTACTTTTATGGAAATTATTTCTCTGAATATATTATCAACATAAATTTAGTAGTTTAATGGCAAGAAAAGACAATATTTGAACAACCTAGAAATTGTTCCGACGACGATGATGTATTTTTAAAACAAGTGGTCGTAATCAAGTAGTTTCCAATTAATTGTTAAAAATGTTAAAAACGGTACCAGTACATGCACCAGGAAAAATGTATCAAGCACAAAATAATGTCGAATTAAAAAATAAACTTTTTCGAGTTTCTATACATTCTTGAAGTGATAAGTGAAACTAAACTAAGACAGTTTGAAACAAAAGTGAACCTTAAATGAAAATTGAAGTGAAACTTAAGACAACATTTCATCAGTTACAGAACAAGGTAACTTGGATAATCGTGGATTTAAGTTACGTACGCTATTTCAGTATTTTGGAGACTGTTTTGTCAACGCCAATAGCGTCATTTGCTTGTGGCCTTTTATTTTCCGAATTCAGCAAAATAATTCAAGATTTCAATGCAACAAAGGTAGTCAGGCTATCCTTAACTGCTCTTGTCTATACTTCACACTTGTTCGGAGCAAAACCGAATACAGTTCCGATAGCGATCTCCCTTTATTGGTAATTTCATGCTCTAAAATAAATTGCTATTAAACGAACCATTAATTCTACATTATTATGTGATGACTCATTGTTTGGTATCAGGTAGACGGGTTAATCCAAGGGGATTAAATCGTGGTAGACAGAGTTTTGCTAGGAAGTAAAACCATGATGTGGAAATTCGTCTGGAGAACAGTAGCCCAACAGTTAAGTCATACGAGGAATAAACGTAATTCAAAATAAAATTATTTCAAACTAATAAAAGATAGGGTATGTGAACGTACTTGTAGGTCGTCGAAAGCCACGGTACCCCACAGCTTGAAGCCGTCCTCTCCATCCTCACCAGCGAAGAGCGAGTCTCCTCTCCGACGCGCTGAGGACAGTCCATGGGCGGATCCATCTCGTGCCCAGAAGTTGCCCGTCACTGTCACCATTAAAACCTGCACCAATATGCCGTTTCTCTGCATGACAGCTCGAAAATATCGCTCATGCTACGTTAGTTGCTGTTTTTTTTAGAATAAAAAAACCTTACTTATTTGTTTCGTAAGCATTTACTCACCTTGTGTTCGAACCCTTCCCGTATGTCAGGCAGTGGGAGGCTGTCCGAGTGCTCCTCTCGTAGCAAGCGTCGAACGGCGCCCAGAAGCATCTCTTGAAGGCCATCGGCGGCGGCAGCGGACGATCCTTCAACTTCCCTGCGCACACAAGAACTTGCACTCAGCTTATGATTGACGAAAAAAACACAGGAGGAAGTGAAATAAAGAGTTTTATTTTTGGAAGGACCGGACCTTCATACTTACTGGTCGCAATATTCCAAAATCACAATTTGTATAATCATTCCGTTGACTCATCGCAGAGTAAATATTCTTTCTAGTATCGAAAAATAACGAAGGTTTTGTATTGCTAATTTATTTAATATTTTATTATTTATTAATTTCTTTATGCTGTCGAGTTCAGTTCATGAGGTCTGCGTTTCTTCCCAACGTAGGGACATAGAATAGGGAAAATAGGGGGAATTGAGCACAGCTTGCCCTGCTGCCCGTATGTGCCCCGTTGACATATTTGCATTAACCACACTTATTTTTATGTGAGCTCATGGCTATGATTAATTTACAATATTTTATTATAATATTTTATTTAGAATTACTAGAAGTGATCTGAAGAGAAAGCTTGTAATCGTGACATCTAACCTTCCAGATTGAGATAATAGACAGAACAAAAGACGAGGTAAACACGAAGATAAATTATAGAAAAATAGATTGGAAGACATATACAAAATCACAAAATGAAGAGAAGAAATACCCAATTAAACAAGGGAATTTAAATGTTGATGAAAGAATAGAAAAGCTGCAATTGAGTATGTTAGAGGAAATACAGAAATATTGTAAGAAACGAAAAGACGGACATAGATGTGGTCAGTCGTGGTGGGATAAAGAAGTACAAGAAGCTAGACGGAAACGGGATAGACTACGACGACAATACAAGAAAACAAACCAGGAACAGAAATTTGAGATTGGCAAAGAACAACACAGAAAATTCTTGAAAACGTACAAGAAATTAATAAAGGAAAAGAAAAACTAAGATTGGAATAAGTTTGTTTCAGACAGCATGGCCACAAATGTATGGGGATTGCCTTATATTACAGGAAGGGAATAATTGAAAAGTGGGGTTGTATGGGGAAACATGAAAACAGAGAAAGGACTAACAACTGGGTGGAACGACACAGGTATACTAATGATGACAGAAATTTTACAAGGAAGGGAAGTAGGGATAATGCTTCAGCGTCACTACATACATGAAGAGATAGACGGCAAAGAGACAATTACAACAAGTAAGAAATATACTAAAGGAAATGAGGCCAAACAAAAGTCGCGGATTTGACCACATAACACCAGAAGTGACAAAACGATTATATAAAATATACGAAGACGAATTACTGGATATCTACGGAACATGTTATGCATTAAGTTATTTCTCTCGAGCGTGGAAGATTGCTGAGTTAAAATTGTTCAAAAAACCTGACAATCGTGACCCACAAGAGAGTAAATCTTATCGACCTATAACGCTACTTCCGGTGTTAGGCAAAATTATGGATATGATAATTGCACAAAGGTTATAAGAAGAATTAAAAGGAAAGTTAAGCCACAGGCAATACGGGTTTATAAAAGGGAAGAATACAGAAGATGCAATTAATCACTTACTAGAACAGATAAAGGCCGAACCACACGAAACGCATTAATGGTATCAGTAGACATCACAGGTGTATTTGACAGAGTGAACTGAGACGTATTGCAACGAGAACTAATGAAGAAAGATATAACAGGTAAACTACGAAAACTAATACAATATTATTTAGAAGATCGACATGTCACATTGAGAATAGGAGACAAGGAACCAATTCACACAATGACAAAAGGTTGTCCAGAGGGAAGTCATACCGGACCGACATTCTGGAATATCGTAATAAATATATTATTAGATAGAATGGAACAGTAAGGAGTAGAATTAATTGCACACGCCGATGATATAACCATTATCATAACAGGAAATATTAGACGAGTATAAGAAACAGCAAGTCTATGAATATTAACATTGTTCGAGCAAGAAACACAGAAACTACAACTATCGATTTCTCGAACAAAGACAGGCGGAATAGTTTTCGGAATGAAAATTAAAGGTAAAAGCAGGCGAGATCCTATCATACGATTCCCTAACTGGAGAGTTCAAATAAAAGACAATATAAAATATTTAGGCATTATTATTGATGAAAAATTAACGTTTGTGAAACATTTGGATTACGTAGGAAAAAAATGTATACGAATAATATATGGATTAATGCGAGTGGGAATCAGCCGATATAGCATTGGAACAAAGCAGTTAATAACAATATATAAAGGGGTGTTGCTACCAGAAAGTACGTATTGTTGTACCGTGTGATGCGAAAGATCAAAATTAGTACAATGTGTCTACACGACTTTCAAGTTTATAGAAAATGTTTAATAAGTTGGAGCGGCGCATATACAAGTACATCAACAAAAGCTTTACAAGTAATCTTAGGACAGATACCAATAGACTTAGAAATTGATAAGCACTTCCTCAGATACAAACTGAAGAAAACTGGAGAAATTCAAATTGGAGAAGAGCATATACAACAAAATACTCATGGATGGAAAGGGAAAATAACGAGATAACTTGTGGAATGTCGGCGAATACATTGGGGCAAGACAATGGAAGGCAGACTTACGAACATATTCATACGGATATAAGAATAAAAAATGGTTCCAACCGACACCTTCAATGATGGAAGTATTAATTCAATGATGGTCACGGTTATTTCCATACTTATTGCTATAGGTTAGGACTAACAGATTCAAACCCATGCACATGCCATGAGGAAATAGACACTGTGAACCACGTAATACATAATTGCAAAATACTCGGCCCAGAACGAGCTACTTGGATTCGACAAATATGGAATATTTAGTGATGACAGATGGGACGAATACATTGGAACGGAGGCGCGGTACAAAATATTTGAGAAATATATGTTGTATATAATGTTCATAAGCAAAGACAAAATTTAGGTAGTAGGCAGTACGCAGAGGATGAAACAAAATTATAAAGAAAAGACAAGATTGAATATATTTTTATGAAGACATAAGAAAAAAAAGATATTATGACGAGAAGGAAAAGTTAGTAAACTAACCCAGGTAGTGGTATGCTTAGCCGACAAAATTGGGATTTAACAAAGAAAAATCTTACCGGAGACGTTGAACATCTTCGCCAGAAGGGAGTAGCTCCATAAGGCGGGCATGGGCTAAAGCAGGTCGTAGACGGTCTCGGGCTGCGGCTTCCAGCAGTGAAGATAGGTCTCGACGTAGTCTTTTTCGCAATCCCGAATCTGTTACACATGGTTGAATGTCTCAGCAATGAGGTCTTCCATAAGTAACTCAGAGTAAAATTTGCCATTTCCTAAAACCTCCCTCTCCTCCCTAACGCATCTGTAAGAATATCTCATACTCCTCTAACTAATAATTACGTAATGCTAGGGTATCTACATCTTCATTTAAGAAAAGTCTTAAATGAAGTTTAAGACTTTTTGTTTTTCGGAAATTCTGGGGATGTACATATGTTCTTTTCATTATTCAATGATAATAATTTCGCGATATTCACTCTGTACTCTCTCCGGTGAGTTGAGTACGTGAGTTACAATGACAAACTTAGATATTAATAAAATAAACGTAATTTTTTAAAAACAAGCTTCTATTAAGAAAGTTCTGTACTAAAAAGTGAAAAATAATGTTCAATCAAATTGAAAATCAAAACAGTTGGTCAGAAAAGTTGATAAAAAATCAGAAAATTTTATAAGCTTGAAGCGTTCAACGTCTATTAATATTAATACTACTTTAACATTTCTGAGAAATACAGCCTCAAGCTTGTAAAATTTTCTGTTTTTCGTTTTTTATAAACTTTTTATCAACTTTTTTGATCTTCAGTTTTATTGAACATTATTTTTTACTTTTTAGTACAGCACTTTTTAAAAATAAAGGCTTCTTTATAAAATTATAGATTGTTCGGAAACCTGGAAGTCGCTGAAAATTCACTTACCTGTTTTGGAATGTAAATACGTACATACCCACATTTCACTCCCTTAGGGGAAGATTCTCGTAAACTGGCACGAGAATCGTCTATTCTCATGCAAACATTTGTAAAATTTCAGTTCGATTGGAGACTTGGAAGTGACCCTAATATACATTTCCAATTTTGAAACGGAAGAACAACATACATAAGAATGATGCAAGTTAAATAAAAGCTTGGTAAACGTACTCCATGGATTATACTCTTTAAAACTTGTCGTTACGTAACACCAAGGTTAAAACTCCTTACCCCGCCGTTTGATATTTGAAACCGCCCCCCCCCCCTACTTGGATGCATTACTTATATAATGAACAGCCCAAACTCTACCCCGGAGCCAAAATCGTTTAATATGGCGGCGTTCGCTTGAGTCTAACACATGAGGTTATCTCAAAGGGTCATGACTGTGCGTGCAGAGGCAGCCAAGAAAGGAGAGGGGACGGATCTCGGATTGCAATTAATCTGAAAATACTCTTTTCGACTATTCTTGAATTATGAAAGGAACTTACATGTACGTTGTCAACTCAGGCATTACACGATCTTTGAAATCATATCGCTGCTTGAGAGGACAGTTTTATTCGGGAAGAGACACTAGTCGATAAACTCGGGGGAGATTTAGGCACAATGCGGAGAGGAGATACGGGTGGATTCGCTCTCGGCCAGCGCTGTCTAACTTATCTTAGCCCGCGAGCTATTTTCTACACTTTTGTACTACACTGAAAATAATATGTTGTTCCGAAAACATCAGTCTTATCATGACTGAAGTTAATGTGATTCTCGGCAAAGAGTCAAAAATATCTCAATTTTATTATCGTGTTTTGATTCTGTACAAGGTCAATATTTCACGAATTTAAAAGTCAATAGTGCAGATTATTAATCAAATAGAACTCTTGAATATTCCAAAGTTTCGTTATCGACAACAGTTGTAGCGGATATAATATCTTCAATGCAATAGGGCGCTGTTGTTGCAAGGAAGACTGTATTATGTCACTCACCCAGTGCTCCGCCTTCGACATACTTGTGGAGCGCAGCGCTGTGGCGTGCACTCGAAGCTTCCCAGCGTTCATCGACGGGACGCAGGTGCAATGCAATGCGTCCTACGCGTAGCCTTCCGCCAGAACTGCGTATCTCCACTAATCCGCGCGCCGATACGTTGGACAACTCCATGCTGAGCAATTCCAATGAAATTACTATTAATCACATCTAATAATTAAATCACTATTATGATTTTCATCATCAGTTTTTGGACTACGATTGAAGTATACTTAAAAGTTTTGTGAAAAATCAAGTCACATGATCGTGGAACAATTTTCCACTATAGATCTTATATTACAATGACTAATACCCATAACTCATAAACGTCTTAAGTAATAATAACAATTTCCTTCGTATCAAATATGAAGTAGGTTACCATTAACATAAAGATAAATGAAATTTCCCTCTCTTGCTTGGGTAACATATTTTCTATTTCCAACACATGCCATTATAAAAGGCAATTGTGCTGCCTTTTATAATTCATCAATATTGTCATCAGAAATTCCCAACCTTCAGATCCATGATGCCGATGGCAACGCAGTTAAAAATATATTCAGGAAATATTACAAAAAATGTTACTAAGGAAACATGGGGAAATGTCATTTATTAATAAATTAAAGTCAAATTACGAATAACTGCTTTCGCGTAATAAAAACAAACCATGTTTGATATCAAAGTGATTTGGAGGACCTAACAACCCTGAAATACTGGCATTGGATTAAAACGACTGGAGGACAGAAAGCTGAAGAGATCGGTGGAATAATCTCAGGGGATAGATTATTGGATGATATGCTAACTTTCTTCTTCTTCAGCACAACGGTTCTTTTAGTGTGGCCTTGGCTTCTCTTGCAAACGATACCCATTCTTCTCCATTTTTCTGCCCATGTCTCCATCCTCTTATGCCCATCTAGTCTAATATCTTTTTCCACATTATCCATCAATTTTAATTTTGGCCTGCCTTTCTTTAACTAGCCTGATGATTTGGTATTAAGAATTTCATTGCATACACTTTCCTCGTACATTCAAAGAACATGACCTAAATATTTTATTATTTTCACCTTAATTTCAGCAATAATATTTCTTGCTAGATAAGCTTTCAAGTTCAAACTTTCTTCTGATTCGCCGAAAACCGTTACCACATACTGGTCCAACAATATATCGCAGTATTTCTCTCTTCCAGACCACCAGTATTCTTTCTGTTTGGGTTGTTAAAGTTCAATATTCAGCTCCATACTTCATTACAATAGGTTTAATAATGGTATTGTATAATCTGATCTTCAGGTCCTTATGCATCTTTCTCTTCTTAAGAATGTCTCAAAGAGTAGTAGTATTTAATATTGGAGATAATCCTCTCTTTCATTTCTACGAAGATATTATTTTTGTTTGTTATTAAGGAGCTTAGATATTTAAAAGACTATTCTCTCAAATTTTCTCCCTGCAATCTGTACCAATTTAGAATAATTGGTCGTACTGATGTCATTTATCATGTATTTGCTTTTATCGTAGTTTATGTATTGCTCTATTTTTATAGTTTTCAATATAATTTTCTATTGGTATTCTGCTTAATACTACCACATCATCTGCATATGCTAGAATCTGGTTGGTTCTATTGAAGATGCTTCCCCCTGAGATTACTAGTAATGCCCTTATTACTTGTTAATTTTGTTGGGTGTATAAACTCTCCGGCAACGCCCCTTTAACCTCCCCTTTCCAAAATATTCTTGAAGTCTGACCTGAAAGGACCTTCGTCCACATCGGCAACGTCGCCGTCAGCGCGGCGTTCCAGTGAGAATTGTCCAGCGGCCGACAAACGCGCGACTCCTAGTGCCACCTCCGCGTGTTGACGATGCAGACGCGCTACAACGCGATCCACATTCCAAGAGCGAGCGGCTGCTGCAGCTGTGCCCTCAGTCTCTCTGTCGAATCACGGAAAATGTTCTGGTGATATATTCATTACTATCATATATTACGTTTTTAGCCATGTTTTCGAAAAATGTTAATAACTCGTCATATTTTGCGTATAGGAGCTTGGAATTTTTAAATGATGTCACAAACATTCGCAAATGTCACAAATAATAGTAATCATTCGCTGAATAAGAATTATTTTTGACACTTTTAGTTTATTATATAAAAATTAATAAAGACGACGTATCGGGAGAAGCTGTGAAAATTTCGCGTTTTTTGGAACATTTCTGCTATTTTAAAAGTATTATTCATTCTTAGAACTATCTTTTTATTTAAGTATATGCACAAGAACATGACAAATTTTTTGGTGTGAATTATTTTTTTCCATGATTTTTTGTGCCTTCTACAGCAGTTCAAAGTGGGGGTCTATAATAAAAAATCCGATAGTTGGGTGGTTCTTAAAATATCAACTTTTTCAAATTTGGACTGAGCACCCACACATTTTGTTTGTATTCTACACATGGAGAAGATATGTGACAACTTTCGGTTCGGTAAAAATGGCGACGAGTCGGGAATCGAACCCGTCTTGGTGGAAATGGCGTACAGTTTTAGAAGGCAAACGGGTGGTGTAGTGGTTAACACCTGTGCGATCAAAGCAGGAGTTCTGAGTTCGATTCCCGACTGATCACCATTTTCACCTGACCGAAAGTTGTCACCAATGTTATTATCGAGCGGTTGTGTTGACGGAGAATTAAATACGTCAAAAGTCTCAAGTTTTGTTTATGAATGAAGTAGTACATACTTATATCTATTCTAGCTTTCAAAACTCATCTTACTGGCAATTTATGGGAGATATACACTGTTGAATATTCGGATGAAAAACATTGTCTCTAATAAGAAAAGAACTTATTTTCAAAAATAGATACTTTTCCAAAATTTTAAAAATATGATTTTTATTTTTAAATTTAAGCAAAAGTGAATAATAATTTTTAAAATATTATTTTGGTTAAGGTCACCACGTACTCTGATGAAGTATTTAGCTGAATGCCAGTATTTTGCAGGTGGTCGTAACCACGATTGTCGTCGACTCATATAAATTTCTCCGCAACACTGCACTCGCTACTCAAGGCACTCGATTCCCTGAGTTGTCATATAATCTTAATGCAACTGAGTTCCAATATTACATTATTCATTTTATGAAGAACGATTTGCTTCAAATTAGATCGTTAAAGTTAGTTACTCTTATTCACAAAACTATCGTACAAAATAATATAAATAGATACAGAAATGATAATTAGACTTTTCAATGATTTGACCAACATAAAACGACAAAACGAGTTTAATTTTTAGAACGTTGTAGCACGAGGTTCTAAATATTACAATTTCAAGTCAGAAAAAAGACTACGAACGATGTAGCGGATCGAACGATAGCTTGTTTCGAGTGCAACGCGCGATGTCGCAAAAAAAGAAAAAAGGTGGTGGTATTGTGAAAGTGTATCATTAATGGTAAATAATGAAGAAATTGTTGAACTTTTCAATTCAGAATGAGATACAAATGAACACGAGATAGAAGAACGTATTAGTCACGAAGAAGGATTGAACTCTTTGGATTCTGGACTGGAGTACGTAGATCAACTGGAAACTACTTCAATTGACTTGATGCTCACTGATGCTTGTAGAGCCGTGGCTCCTAAAAAACGACTCAGTTCTCTCAAGCAATCGCTGATGACTGATTTTACGTAAAAACAATCAGTCTTATTATGAAATATATTATTTAACATAATTTAATACGAGTGTATTATCAAATTTAACTGAATTTGAAAGAAAAATAAATTGTTTTAAGCAAATACATCAGTTTTCAATAATAACATTATTTTTCATGATTTTTCGTGTATTCCGAGATTTTGATTATCCGAATCACGCTTGGTTCTCACCCCCTCGGATCATTGAGGTTCTACATTGAATATAAAAATATGGGAAACTTTCGTGCACAGAAAAAAGGGTAAGACATTTACGAAGAGTTTGTGTAAAGGTCAATGGCGTTTATTGTATGGTAGATTAAATGTTTGCTTGTGTAGAGATAAACTGGAGATAAAATAAAATAATATAAATAAATAAAATAATTCATTAAAAATAAAATATAAGTAGAAAAAAATATTAAAAAATAGAAAAGAGTAAATAATAAAAATAAAAAATATAATAAAGCTCACCATTTACTCCATTACATTAGAAATAGTAAAAGTGATGAGTTTCCAAAGTTTACTCACACGGTGACGCCATTTTCCTCGTCGTGGTAGTAGACATCAGGCAGGTGTGTAGGGCGCACTAACGCACCCTCTGCATCCCACTCACCGCCTTCCAATGCCTGGACATAAACAGGACGCTCATCCTGCGCAGACTGCACCTGAACTCTATTTATTCATAGATTCATTCTAACTACCAAGGCTCAGAACTATATATTCGAGTTTAAAAATTTAAAACCTCTTTAATGTTAATTTAGGAACCAATATAAACTTTCTAAATCAATAAAACAAAATTAAAAATACTCAGTTTGTCAATTATTAGCTCTTAATATTACATTTTATTTTTCATTTACTTTTAATTAAATTTTATTAAATTGATGAGTTTCGCTTGCTGAGGGGTTTCCCCGATACATTTGGGACTTCACTCCAACAATTTCAGTACTGGGTTTTGCTCGCCAAACACTCTTTGGGGATTCACCCAAGTCAGGAGCGCGTGTATCTCCAAAAGTGTGTTGTTATTTGCAAACCAGCGCTTTCTTATGGGGCTAACACACTGTGATTTCCTATTTTTAACATGGTAAAGTGTGCTAGAGATAGAGCAAAATGAAGTATACCATTGTGTCAAGAACTTCATTGAAACAATTCTTTTTATAGTTTGACTTTATTTCATAACTTAAAATTGCGCCTCTATGTAGAATGCTTGCCTTTTTATTACGTTGATCAAAGTAGAGAAGCAATAAACAATTTTTAAATGTCAAAATTTGTCTATACTTCAAATGGTACCTCATTTGAAAAAGCAAGTTCTATGAACGGTTGATTTAAACAAAAGTCACGTGAATGGTGTAAACTTAAATCCATTTTGAGAATATTCGTAATGCGGTGTTATCTTGACTCAAATACAAAAAAAAGCAAGTGCTCTGTTGTGTTTAGAATAAATTCATTTGTATTATTGCTTTTGTGGTTTGAAGCGTCTGTACTAATAAAAGTAAATTATTCGGTATGTCTGTGACATGGGTAACGGAAAAAATAATCGATAAAACTATGTGAAATTCCAAAGGACTCGTCTTAAGGGATATTGCAATCAAAATGTAAAGTATGGTTATTATTGATGAATTTTAAGAGCAGAAAAATAATTAAAATTTGTTCCTAATCATTAGAATCTTCACTCTTCTGACTGTTAACAATGAAGCTTCCGCCCGAGTTCAATTGCGTTACGTGTGGCGTAGAATCCACTGAACGTTTAATCTACAGGACCGAATCGTAGAAGCAGCTTTGCATAAAGACTGTGATGAACATTGTTTTTGTAAAATTGGTATGAAAACGAAAGAATACTTTCTCTATAAATAGTATTTTCCTTCTTCCTGGATTTAGAAATAATTTGTCATTTCGTACGTATGAGCATACCCTACTGAAAACTGTGCTTAATTTTTGTAGATTTTCTTCGCAGTAATTAATGTTTGAAATAAACAAAAGTGAAAATTTAATATCATGAAAGTAGAACATTTTGGAAACTGACTTATGAATTAAGAATATTTTATATATGAACCCTAGTTAACGCCGGTCAAAAAGAATCCGGGTGTTTTAATACTCTCTGTACTGTACAATGCATATCAATTCTCAGTACCAAATTTTCTTTTAATGTTGATGTACTTTTGTATGTTTGTATAACAATGCAAATATTTTTTAAATTGTTTATTTGTGAATTGTTTTAAAAATTTGTAGGTCAAGTTATGGTCGTTTCTTTTCAAATTCCTGGCAAAACTGGGTACTCAATAGTACTTAATAAAAATGACTTTTCAAAAAATCAATTCATTAAAAATTACGTAAAGTATTATATCCGTCAGAGCGACTAGGTTAAAGAACCCCATCAAAAAGATTCAAATAATAGTTTGAACCATTTCCTATCCAGTGACGATGAATTTTCAGACCGTTACGGTGCAAAAGTTTTGAATTAATTGACTTAAAATTACTATGAGCTTACATGGAGAAACTTTCGCGGGTTTATGTTTTTTTGATATCTTGACAAAAGAATCGGTTTAACATAGTAAAAAAAAAACGACCAGAACACAAAAAATGTACATAGAAATGTAATGGCGTTAAGATCTTCATACCTTACGGGGCATTTACAAGAATAATTCACGAAAAACTGCGGAAAATAGTATTCTAACGGAAATAGCAGTCGCATCGCGCGACTAAAGAGAATGCGACCCATGAGAAAGAAAGAGTAAACCGACAATCTAAATTTGTCACTAAGTTTTCAAGTCTCAAAATATTTGTCCTTGCTCAACAGTAAAATTCAGTAGAGCGAAGGTTTCGTGAATAGTTGACAACTTGACTTCAGTCAACGCGGATGTAATACCTTAACAGCAGCTGAAGAACTTCATACCTTTCGGATGATATCACTCAGTGCACGATTAGCGTCGTCCAGCGTTTGTGAATCCCCTGAAATCAGAAACTCATTTCAAAACTGCGCTTCTCTCATTTTTTATTTTCACACGAGGAATGTTTGTGTTGAAGTACTAATTATTGTTTGAAGTCGTTCCTTAATAATTTTTTCCTCACAAATTTATTTATTTACCACCATTTTATTTGCTTAATACGATTCTTTAGTGTACAGAATTAGTTCATATTTATATAAAAAAGCGTTAGGTTTAAAAGAACGGTAATGTTACAGAGTTGCTTTCAAAAGGGAGATTAACATCATACTGCGTCAAAGTCAGTTTTGGAAATGGTGTCAGTTTGTTAGATAAAACAATATATATATATATATATATATATATATATATATATATATATATATATATATATATTATAAAGAGCTTGATACTGTTGACATTTTTTATAACTTATTGGCGGNATTATTTTTCACCCTAAAACTGTTCGAGACTTAATTATGAATTACTCAAACCGAGAAAAATTCAGTGCAGAATATATTTACCATTTTAGCAGCAAAAAAAGAGAAGAAATTGCCTTAAGTAATTTTTATGCTGAAAAATAATGAGACAAATACATCGCATTCTTAAAAAATCAGTCTAAATAAATTAAAGACTAAAATAAAATGTAGATAAATAGTTACTCACGATACATCCACCCCTCAAAAATGCGAATAATTACCTCTAGTCTTATTCGTTGCCTGATTTAATTTATTATTAATCTTTCACACCTCATAATCTTTCTTGCAAATGACGTTAAGACATATTTTAATTTTATATACAAACGTATATAAAGCGAACGTATAATTTTATTTTCCCTCACAACGTTTCGACGGCTATTTGGATCATAATTAAATGAATATACATGAAATAAATAAATTAATTGACAGATTCTCTTCACATAGTCTATTTCATAGACAGATTCATCCAGTATTTTTATATGAAAACATACATCACCATATTTATCTTTCATTCTTTTTCTTTGTTTTTACGTATCATAGTGGATATTAAAAACAAATATTTGTTGATGTATCCTCTGGGTAAGTTTGCGGAGAGTTGGAGACATGAACTTACCGGTCCATTGGATACGTGCTGCAAGACGTTCGGGCACTTCTCCTCCTGTAATGGTAAACACTCCAGAGGCGAATAGTGTTATAAGTAGCGGCAAGGGTTGATTTGGAGTCATGATTGCTACGATGAATTGTCCTTCTGGTTCTCAAGCACTCTATCTTCGATAGGACAGGATTGTCATATACTGAACAAGAAAATGTTTATTTCACAACACCTTTACATTGGTGATTCACTACGTTTCCATGGAGGTCTTACCTGATTTTATCTCAAGATAACACAGGTATCTCAAAACGGTCCAAACTACTCCACGTACATAGTGATTTCTTGTTGAAGTAAGCGATACGAAGTTTGGATCCCACTCTCCGGAAGTTTTCAGATGGATGAACGCAGTAGTAGCCGGACGTGCACCCAAGGGCAACCCGCCCAACGCCCTTACGCAACGTGTACATTACAGTCATCAAATCGCCATACCTTGACCCCTGTCCTCTCCTCTCATCTGCTCCATAATGCAGGAGGACTCTTGGATGACGTTCGTTTGATGGCGTAGATTTTCGTGCGGATAACTCTATGTTTCGACGGAAGTGGATCATAATCCCGGAATATTCTAGGAAACAGACTTCAAAGTAATTGGAATCTCTGAATGGTAATTGGTAGCGGATTCTTTTTCAATGACAAACAAATCGCTTAAATTACTACCACATTAAATACGGAATAGACAAAAAATACTTTGTTCATGATAAAGAAATATTCCTTTTTAGAACGGTTTAAAACTTTTACTCTAAAACTTAAACTCTTGTCAAGTTTTCGTTCCACAACGTATGAGAAACCGATTTTATAAACTAATATGCATTTAACGTAATGTAAACAAATATATTTTGTATATTTAATCGATACATATATATATATATATATATATATATATATATATATATATATATATATATATATATATATATATATATATATTTTTTATATATAT
>NNCF01126900.1:85686-108717 GCA_002313205.1 Laupala kohalensis
ATATATATATATATATATATATATATATATATATATATATATATATATATATATATATATATATATACACAATACATATATTCAATATGATACTGATATTAAAATATTAGGCTCATGAACTTTCATTGTTTTAATTTGACATACTTTGTGTATAGTCGTACCAAGGTCCATGTATAAATTGAGACATAATAAAGCCGTTAACATTTAACAGTGTGTGTTGTGTGTTTTTATAAGTTGATATATTAATAATTAATTCGCATAATTTTTATTTTAGTGGAAAGAAGGTTTATAGCATTTCGAGGTAAAAGAATTTAAATGAGACACAACTTCTTATAAATCGACATACATCATAGTTAACTAAATACATCTCTATTTTAACCAGAAAACTCAGTTCTTTTTTAAACATTCTTCTATTTTGTTTGATTAATATTTAAATTGTTAAGAATTAGTTAAATTAAATAAATTCATCGAATTGGGGGAGAAATCTTCAAACTAAAATAGATATCATTTCCAAGAAATCTCAAAAAACTTACCTGATTTCAAGTCCCAATGAGAGTTATCTGTAAAGGTATACAATCAACTCTTGCCCCAAGTAACATAGCCAAGTTCATAGTTTCGCTAATGTAGTTGGTATTCATGCACTCTTAAATGTGACGAAAGCATTTCAACCACTTTGTATAAAAGAAGATTTTTACCACATTACTCAAGTTACCAACTGTTTTAACGGGTTTTTGGATATCTTGTCAGTCAATCTGAAATATTTTGAGTGAAGCTTATAAACTCGTTTTAAAATTATTAAAAAATCTTTACATTTAACTGATTCCAACACAGTCACCGAAAGAGCCATTGTATACAGTTGTCCCCAGTCTGCACATGAGACGGAATGCCGCAGAACGGAGAGTATAAACGGAGACAAATTGCATTGCAGAACAGTCGACGAATTTTTCGCAACATCTCTTATATGTCGAGAGAATTGAATACAAAGTTAGTACGTCAACAAGTGTGTAGAATTGGTTCCAATCTTGTGTATTGTAAATGGGGTTGGGGCAAAATATATTTTGGTTCATGCTTAGCTACGATATTCATGGATATTCTTTGTGTGATTCATGTTTAGAGGATGGTGATGCTTGAAGATCTCGTTACACGGTTGTTTCAGTTTCAGTGGCATTGCTCGTTCAGATTCAGTCGAGTCTGTGAGGAAACACAACCAAAAGGAGACAAAAAATGGACGTAATGGGCAAAATCTATTGGCTAAATTTCATTTCCCGTAATTTATTTGTGAAAACTGGCGTCAAATATCAGTCTCAGTCACAGGGTAGGTCCTACTCATTTTGTGGCCCTAGGTACTGGATTTATCTGTGATATTTCCGGTATTAAATTTTTTTACATGTTCAGGAGATTATAGTAAAACACGTTTGTGTTCCAGTGGAAAATCAATCTGATCCAAACACTCGAAAAGGTGAATTGTGTGTGTAGGCTGTCTCTCATTCCATTGTTTGAGATTGTTTCTGGAAGAGCCTCTGTATTTGGAATCGTAAGGGATGTCATCTCCGAGTCGTGCTGTAAGATCTGAAAGATGTCGCTGGAACATCTGAAACATAAAATCTTTACCTGTGCTGGGATCGAGCCAGCCTCCTCTGTGCCTCCAGACTGGTGCTCAGCTCTTGTGCTACGAGAGAGTGGTGTACAGAATGCTACAAGTGAAGACTTCAAACCTCAAGACATCGCAAGTGACCACTGGTGTTTACCAAACACGTTTACAAACACTAACACGGCACTGATCTCAGCCTATAAATACACTGACGAGAAACTTCTCTTCCTCCTTTCTGCTCATCTGTTGTTGGTGGTTGTGTGTTGGGCCGAGTTTGCGTAAGTCTTGTGTCTTTATGTGGTTCTCTTGTCTGTCCATTATGTGTTTATCTTTCTATATGTACTTATTCGGGGGTGTTATTACAAGTTTTGAAGTCATCATTTCGATCTGGGCATCTAAATTCACGCAATTCTGTTTACGTAGTTTATGGTATTTTTGGGGTTAACATGGTCTGGTATTCTAAAAACTTGTAATTGATTTATTTCAGGAGGGATAATCTAAATTTTCTTGTAATTATGTTTACGTAATATTAATGATGTGAGTGACTACTTTGTAAACTTGGTAATTCAAATTTGTAATAATGATTTATTTGACTTTGTAAATTTACATGTAATTCAGCATCTGTATTCGTTAGCCTGTTCTAGACAAGAACAGTATTCTGTTACAAACTTATTTTGTTTTATGATACAATTCATTTACTCTCCCAGTGCCATGTACTCAACAGATAGAATTAATGCTTTTGGTTTTGGACTCGAAAATTTTGAGTACCTATGTTTTGGTTTTCTCCAATCTTAGTTATTGCAAGGCCTCTACACAAGTAATAGCAACAACGTATTTGTACTGTTTATATTGCTAATGGGTTGCAGCTTAAATATATTAATATATATTTTAAAATACCATGGTATGTTTTTTGTTAATATTACAATAACAATTAATTTCATATAAATGTAATGTAGTGAATAAAAGGATTCTCTTGTCATGTTGTACATAACTTCTCTAGAATCTAAATAAAATGAAAACTTATGGCATATGAATCTTTTTACCTGATAGGATATGATTGTTGCAATATTTTTGGAATGTTCTACTAGCTACGTGATTTACTAACAGGTCGATGATAAAATATGACGATAAATATTTTTAAATAAATGAGGGTTGAACTATAGAAATGTTTTATAACAAACATTCACTTCACCTTCCTGCGGTTTCGAGTAGCATTATTTTTCATTACATTTGTCAGATCTACATTTTTGGCGACGTTCCGAGATATATCAATGACAATTAGTGGTGCAAAACCATTGCACATCCTTTCTCATATACATTTATCAGTAAGCACTAAAGAGTTACATTAAAGAATTCACTCTATATATAAGAGGATTATTTGGGCATGATTCTTTATATTTTGGTCGTCTTCATGTTACTCTATTCGCAACTTTTATTTTAAAAAATCCTTCGCTACCATTTTCATAACGGCGTTTCTAATTTGCAAATTACATCCTGTGGCTTTTGGTGTTGGTTAGCTAAGTAACATGAATATTCTATTTCAAAAGATATATTACTTTAGTTTTGAAATGTGGATATCGTCTGAACTGCTCATCTTCCATAGATGTTCTTAGTCTCTACCATTTTATTTTATAAATATTATTTGGCCACGTCCACAGTAAAAGTTGGTTAATTTGATGATTTATGGAAAGGAAACAATTTGTTGTTTCTGAAAATAAAGGAGTTTACGAATTTTTTAAAATTGGGGTTTTAGGGCTCGCCAACGTCTGGATCATTAGAGACCTGTGACGAAAATTTAATCCCGAATTCCTTTTGAGACGATTGACTTAGAACGATGTGTGAAAGTGGCTCATAATATGTGAGTGAGTGAGTGAGTGAATGGCTTGTGAACAAGGACGACATCGTGAATTTATTTTCACAGTGTATTAATGGTTTCAACATTTATTTAATAACCGAAGATTTTAATGATGAGTCACACAGAGAACCCTCTATAGATCTGTAACGACTGCTTCCTACGAATGTTTGTTTCAAGCTAATCCCTTCATTGGCACAAAATTATAAATTATGGATAATATGAGGGATATTCTCCAACGCTAAAAACGGTTCAGGATGTATGCATCAGCTTCAACATTGTGATAAAAGTGATCTTTAACAATATTATCAACTCTTATAATGTGTATAAAAATTAATATATTTTATACCATTACTCTTATGTTATTATCGAATTAAATAATTTCCTTCTTCAATATCACGTAAAATGAAACTAAAATTAAAAAAATAAATAATATTTTATCAATGATTTTCCGTTACGTGATCGAGACTTTGAATAAAACAAAAAAAGAAATAATATATATTCACTCACAATAAACAATTCATCTATGTTCGCTAACGAGCACAACATAACTTTCCTCATTTCGTTTAGATATCCCTCCTTTCGTGTCGAATTTGGTGGACTGAAAATCTTCTTAGACGATCACTTCCCAAGTATTTATTTTGAAGGGTAGTTTTCCTCTTATAAAAAATATATTTTTATACAGACATATAAGTGATCAATAAATACAAACATTTATTGAAAACCGATGAAAGATAAAATCATACACAAATCCCGTTCAATTATTATTTTCTTGCTTGGCCTCTATGCGTTGTTCTAAGATCACAATATCTCAAGGAGCACAAGTATCTTTAATTCTGTCAAGAGTTTTGATTTTTGGAACGAATCACAAGTTCGAAACAAAATAAGTGCACATATACGTGGTCAAAGATTCATGCATTTTACTCAAAGTGAAATAAGGTTAACTTTTCCCCTATAGCAATCCTCTATCTACTATTTTATTTTCTTCATAAATTATAGTTCCATGTTTTTTTAAACTATGGGAGAGCTAGGTATGGTTTTTTCCACGAGTCTGTCAGTCTGTGCCGCCTTTACCGAACAAGGCCCCTAAGATGTCGTTGCGCACCCACTCGTCGTCCTCTTTGTCTTTGGGATTCATTTCCTCTCCTTCCACCTTCACGTCCTGCAGCCAATCTGTTTCCTCCACGCCGCAGCAGAAGTCTGGCTGATGGCGCGCGCACACCGACTTCCACACCTGTCGAGCGTCTTTTAATGAGCGCTTCGGTCTGCACACTGTACACACCGTCGCTCTCTTCTTGTGTTCATCTTCCCCCTTGATCACGACTGTTCCCAGAAGCTTATGAAGCGCTTCACGGGCTGCCACTCTGGGAGACTCTCCCTGCCATCCAGCGTCCTTCACCGCTCCCACCACATTGATGTAAGGACGTCGCATCCACTGTGGCGCCTCCATGGATTGGAAGGGTTCCAACTCCTGGCGCAGCGCAGCCGTCGTTGGTGTCCACAGCATTCCCTTTTGCGATTTGTCGAGGGTGGGTGAGGGCGGGGATTTGATCTTCCGTGGATGTGCGCGTCTGCAAGCGAAGCGAGTGTCTCCGTTGGGTAGAGGCCCCGCGCCGTGGTGTGGGGCTTCGCTCACGTTGCACACGGGGCCTCCTGAGGGCAGAGGGTCAAGAGCAGGTGGTGCGAGCGGAGCTGGTGGACGCAGGAATTCGGCACCCGCCAGCTGCCACGTGGTGACAGGTTTCACTTTCCGCCACCTGGGACTAATGGCGTCTCTGCCTTCGCACCAATGAGGACAGGGAGTCGTCGGCGCACAATCACACACTTCGAACGGAGGTTTCTTCAACAACTTCTCTTTCAACCATTTCATTCCGATTTTCTTTCGTCCTCCACCACCTGCTAACAGTGGCGGTCCAGTGAAGCAAGGGATGTCGCACTCGCGGATGCAACAGAAAGGCCTGCCTTGAGTCCAGGGTACCGACACGTGATCCGTTTGCCATTCCGTCTGAACCGGGGTGATGGGTACAACCCATGGCAGCACTGGTGCGTCTTTGCGTCGCCTCTCCGCCCACGTGTGATACGTGATGAGAGGATCCGTCTGGGAGCGCCCCGCTATCCGATCACTGGCTGGGGTTTCCCCCGGTGGCGCCGAGAAGCTAGGGTTTCCAGCGTCCTCCATGCTGGGGAACTTCCGCCCGGAAGTGGTCGGCGCGGAGCCCATGAAGCTGAAACCAGGAGACTCCAAAGACATGGAGGACGAAGGCTTCGTCAGAGACATCCGCAAGGATGCACCGCCACGTTCCGCTGCTCCTGAAGTGCTCACCAAGGACATGAACCCCGGACCGAAGGGTTCAAAGGATTTTTCTCGATTGTAATCTTCGGATATTGTAGACAGGCGTTCGTTTCCACGCGCGGTATCTCTCTCATTCGCATATGGACCAAAGCGTCTCTTGGGTCCAGAATCTCTTCGATTAGATGAAGAGATTAATCCGGGAGACAGAAGAGGAGTTGGCAGGTTGGAAGGTTTTTGCACTTCATGCATTGGGGCACCACCTTTAACTTTATTCTGGTTTAATTCGTTTAGTACTGATGTTTTCCCAAACTCTAGATGGTTAGAAAATTTTCTCCTTGGTGTTTTTTTTGACATCTCTGAACCTGTTATATTTCTTTCCGAAGGAAATTCTCAAAACTTTACTTGTAAACGATTTTCCCCGGTAACATCCCATTGTTGACATAGTGAAAAATATGAATTATAGAAATTCCATTCATTATCACTTAACGCCTGTATGTTGCATTACAGAATGTCTCGAAAAGAGATTGAACATTTCCCAGTATTGTATTACTGAAGTTTGACTACACCCAATATTTATTTGGATTTCATCTAAGGTCGGATAATATAAAATATCGGAGAATATTATGGCCTACCTAAGCTTTGAGAATTTTCCCTTTTTCCATTTTGAAGACTTGGGAATAAATTACGTGTGTACGTAAATCTGTCAGTCTTTCCTGAATAATTTTTCGGTGCACAAATACTGTTACGAACCAAACGTTCGTAAAGTGCACATCTACATATTTCTCATCCATTACGAATCACAAGTTATTAGTGTTCTCTGAGAAACTTAATATTTATTCCATGTGTATAAATACTCCGTGAATACATAAGTATTCCATGAACATAAACATTCTAAGGAAGCTATAATCTCCTTGTCAATTGCGAATTCCGCGATTCATATCGATAATAGTTTCATGAACACGCTCCATGTAAACGTCCTGTGCGCCAGCTATATAAGGAGCAGTGTTCGAGCCGCAATCATGCAGTCATACTTCAGGGTTCGTCGTCATGATACCCTGGGGACACGTCGCCGTGTTATGTGACATGCTGTCACTCTTCTGCTCTTTGAAACATTGAAAATGCAAATGTATCAATGATACGAACTATTTTTTGGAACATGACTTTATATGCAAAGTTATTCAATTGCTGCGCCATAACTATATATGGCATGGCACTGTGAGCAACTCAACAAAACCATTGAATATACTTGTTCACAAACGTTTTCTAAGTTCGTTATTGTTACTGCATCCATTCTCCAAGACTGTTACGAAGAAACTACTATTCCTTCACGGAAGACCACAGCAATGCGGCCATGGCAGCGGAGGAAAACAATGCTATGAAGCACTTCAAATCTTATTAAGTATTTACTCTCGTACTAACGAGATCTGCACTCAGATTAGAGGCTCACTCAATCTAGTGCATCATAAAAATCCTGCAAATTCTATGGTTATTCTAACCACTATTAATGACTAGCAGGTACTATTGTATATATGAAATTTAAGGATATTACGGGGGGTTTTAACTCAAAAACTTGAGTCCAGCAAGGGTTTTTTTTGTTTGTGTAGACCATATGCGGTCACATTTCATTCTTGCTCACTTATCACTTCGTAATTCTGTTTAAACTGGGAAAAGGGTTATATAAGGGGATTTACATAAACATTTGTTTATGCTTTATGATATTAATTTATCTATGTACTTACGAAGAAACCATTATTCTCGTAGTATTGATTGTCCACAACTATCAATCTCAAATTTGCAATCCAGGAGAAAATTTATGTAATTCTGCTTCTGTATTTTTAGGAAAATGAATGTATACTTTGTTCTAATATAATAAATGTGTATTTGTGAATCTGAAACGTGCTTTACAAGAATCTGTCCTCATATTTCATCTATTAAGCTTGTTGAAACATACAAGTTCCCCCATATCCTGTCCTGTGTGTACAACGAATGTTTATTCGTTTGTAACAAATACTGATTATCCATAAACTTGTTCTTAAGCCATATAACCACCTTAATTTATTCACAAAAAACGGATATTTTGTTGAAGAATTAGGTAAACGATACAAACGTGAGCAGAAAGTGAATAATCTTTATTTTCAGATTTAAAGATTCAGAAATCAAGTGTCCGGTAAAAAATTGTCAGCTTTCTTTCGAATTTCTTCTGGTAAGGCTCTACAACCACAGGTGGGTCTTGGACGACTCAATTGCTTTCGACAATTCCTTCCTATTTTGCGAGAGTCTCTCCCTATTGTGTACCTTCATGTTCTTCAGATCTTGGCGCACATCATCAAGCCATCTTTTCTTTGGTCTTCCTCTTGGTTTTGGTGCAGTACGAGCCCACTATTTACCACACGAGTGTTGTTCATGAGTTCCACATAACCAAGCCTTCTAGCCTTGATTTATCTGAAAATGTTATGTTGGTTTATTCATTTATTTAATTCTTAATTTGTTTTTTGTCTCCAGACATTTTATCCAATTTCTGTCGGGCCAAAGATTTTTCTCAGTATGTTTCTTTCATATAGAAGTTATAATTGTTGTTATAATTGTTGTTTCAATGTCCAGATCTCACAGATATGTATTACCACTGCATTAACAATTGTGTTACACAATTGTATTTTCGTCTTTCTAGAAAGTATTCTATTAAAGAACAGTTGTTTATGCGCATAGTGTGTTTTACTGCCCATAGCTATCCTCTCCTTTATTTCTTCTTCAATGCTATTGTATGTTAACAATTGTGCCTAAATATATAAAGCAAGATAATTTTCCAAATTTTGGATTTTCACATTCAAATTCTGAACGTTGCCTTCTACCACATTTCATGTATTTTGTTTTCCCTTCATTGATTATCGAACCTACAGAGAAAAACATTATGTCTCTTTCTACATTATTCATTTCAGAAAGCTTTTTCGATGATGATTTCACATTCGTCTTTAGTGACAAAAATTTTGGGCATAGATTCCGTCGTAGACTCTCCGTTAAAAATCAGATATGCAAGTTCGCGAGTGCAAATTTCAATCTGAATTTATAAAGTCTATTCATCAAAGTGGCTGCACAAACCGTAAACATATTATGTGAGGGTTAGGTTTTGAAAGAGTTTTCAATTACAGCATTGTGTCTCTTTCAACATTATTTATTTCAGAAAGCTATTGCGACTGCGTAGCGGCCATCTCCAGTGCTACAAATGGAGACAACAAATACAAAATGAGATAACGACAATAACCATTACATATACACAAATAATATAATAAATTGAAGTGAATTGCGTTTGAGTGAAAAAGTAGAATGAAATACTGTTGAGTGAAAACAATTTAAATTTTGAAAATATTGCATGAATCTATTTTGATATTTGGAAGAAGAAAATAGTAAGAAAATTTTAATGTACAATGAAAACCATGTTTGTTCTTGACCCTTAAAATGCTTATTGAGGTAAGGTCATCTGTTGCATAAATTTCCCTCATCAGGGCTAAAAAGAATAACAAGAATCACAAGATTTATGGTCAACTACTACAATTGTACACAATTATCGATAATGCTGTTACATACCTTGTAATGTATTCTTAATATAACATCTTAAAAATCATTTTTTCACATTTCCTTACATCTCATATTCTTTTCCCTTAAAATTTTTGTATCATATGTTCTGTTAACTAACAACATGTAGGTAATTAATATATATGTAGAATGTTAAATGAGGACATCAATATAGGATATTATGGGTTAATAAATAATATTCATAATTGTATTGTTTTTTAATAAAATTCATTTTCGGTATTGTACAAAAGATTCAAAAGTGGTTCCATTTAATGAATTGCTAGACCTTTATACGATTCTTCAGACTAAGCACGGCAAGTTGAAGGAATCAGGATGCAGAGCAGGTCCTGTGCAGAAATCAACAATTATCCATCGCGAACCAACAAATGCAAGTAAATATTAAAAAGTATACAAGACATTATGTACAGAAACCAAACGAGGACCCTTATTGATGATATTTCACACAATTGTTTTATGCACTATTGTGGTATTCAATTTGTTTGGAGATAGATGCATAACGATTTTTTAATAAGATTTCTTGAAAATTGTGCACTGTCTAGTTTCGATATTTCAATTATATTCTCGAAGTCATGTACCTTTACCGCGTATCCATCTGAAAACGTAAGGCGGGGAAGATTTCTGAATTCAACCTATATCAAAGAGAATTGAATGACATACAATAATACACACTACCGTTAAGAAAATTATTTATTTAAAAGAATCAATTTTTAACCAATAGTATGTAAGGATTATTTGCAAATTTTTCAACTTCTTTTACTAAATGTTCCATATGGAAAATTGTGTGTCTGCCCTAACTATTAAGGTGGGGCAACTGCCCCATCTTGCCCCAGCCTGCATACGCCCTTGTTTCATCGTAGTTAATGCAATATGGCTTCCTAACACGAATTGCCAACCTTAGGAAACAAACCGATTAAATATTAATGGTAGTCACAAAAACATCTACATTTGCTGTAAAATAATACGAGTTAACAACACAATAATCTAAGGCACAAGGTAATGTGCGTTTCACACTCCTGATACTGGAAGAAAAGAATTACACCACAAAGGCAAAAGAATTAAATTGATGGCTGAGAGATAGAAGTTTAAAGAAATCCGAAAGTACCTTCAATGTAACGGGAGTTACACGTATCAAAATGCTAATGGACTGGAGTAAAGTAAAAGCGTTGGCCACACCCTGTACAAACCGTGTATCAACATCGACAGTTAGACTTCCAATAAATAAATAAGTTATTGTGAAGGGAGTAGTTACAACAATATAGTTATGACCACGTAGGACAATAAACTAGTTTATAGCTACTGCTTTATAATGAACTAATATACACAGTGAGCTTCCCTTCATATTTTTTTCGTAGGTTACATTTTCTCTGAGTAAAGTTACATGCCTTTGTGTTACAGATGCTCGTAATGACGTTTTCATCTCTACTTCACAATTCGCCCAAAGTTGTGTCTGATTTGAACTGGACACTTCTATCTGTAACGACTGAGCCAAGTCCGACCTTCACTTCCGTCGGTCGCACGCCATATCGACGGTCCGCCCACGAACCATCGGACCGGCGAGGTCAAGAGGGAAGTAAGAACAGGGAGAGCAACAACGCTTCGATGATGTTCCACTCTCCGTGTTATTGCTCTTCCCCTGAGATAGTTCCAAACAGCAATCCCACCATAAATCTTTAATAGACTTCCACGACACAGTTAAGCGTCATCTCGAGCCACTTTAGCGACTCATTGAATACCGAACTATGGTATTACAGAAACCCGCAGGTTTCTCCTCGATCGCCCTGGATCGGAAAATTGGCATACGCCAGGACTCAGCACTCTACTTGTGAGCCTGCGAGGCACCAAGAAGCGTCGTCTTATATAGCAATAGCCAGTCACGTGACCTGCCTCTACTACCTTTGCACTTGCCACTCAAGCGGGCGGAGCTGCCCTTTCTATTCCCAAAATAAAACCATCCCTTCTTTGTCCCTTGCACACACGTCCCACAAAGGAGCATCCACTCAGTTTACTTTAACTTTAAGCCTCACATTCTTGACTAGGAAAAGTATTTCCACAAATACTCAATACATGTTAAAAATAATTCACAAGTTTCAACTAGCACTGGAGTTGTGGTTGCACTATCATTATTAATTGAACTTTTAGGCTAGACAATATACTATGCTCAAAAAGCATCAATGTAAATAAATATTTTCATGCAAACCTTTTATTGTTTTTATTCCTAGAAAAGAAAGTGATCGATATAAAATAAATAAATAAACTTTTTATTGTATTTATATGGATGTTGTGGAGAACAGACCAAAAGTTGTGATGTTCACAGAATACGCGAAGATTGCGAATAAAAAGCAATCTACTAAGGTCTCACTTTCGAATAAGATACTTTTAGTACTTTTTGTAAAACGAAAACGTAAATTGCAGATTTCACAGACGATGAAAATTTCATATATATTTTCCGTGTACCTACATTTAGAGTAGATATGTGGTAACGACGGCCAGATGAAAATGGCGAGTTCCATGTTAGTCAACATTTTTATTTGGTCGTTTCGTTATCATCATTCCACTCAATTGATTACATTGAAGATGCGTAAATGAAAATAAGGACATATTATTAAGACCTCGAATGACCTATTTGAGGATGCTAACGGAAGATGTTGAGGTAACGCAAAGTAGCATATTACTAAAAAGGTTAAGCGTGTAACCTTCCATTAAATAAACCACGAGACCCACGGGTTTTACTTCTTGAATTCTTTTTTATTCAACATGGTTAAACATTGGAAGTGTTTTAACATTTATTACGATTTATTAAAAACCATATGTCCATATTATTTCAAACAAACATTATCTCGGTAATCCAGGTATTTATCTATTTATTTATAATATTATTTGTATACATTTTCTGTATTTAAGTTCAACACATTTGTGTAAATTATCTCTGTAGCTCCATCCCGACCCGGGGTTTGCTCCGTTTTTCCGTGGGATACGTTGATCGGAATTGATGGAACGATCCATTACTTGCTTCAGGGACGTAAAATAGTTTGTTTGTCACATGGTCATGAAAAGTTATTGACGGTGTTTTCTATTAATTATTTACTCATTAATCGTGAGACAATAAATAATAATTATTTACAAATGAGTGTTATTCAGAACAGCCATGGTAAACACTTACTGTCCAGGAATAATCGTCAATTACTTTCCCGATGGGTCCTTCCAATGCTTTGTTGAGAGCTTCTTCCAAAGTCTCGCGTTGGTCCTCCAAAATATAACGAGAAACTGCTCCAGCTGCCATTCCAAACAGAGGATCAAGTTTTCCTCCATCCATCAGTCCGTTTACATGAATCTGGAAATTAATATGAGAATTGTTAATCATATCAGTCACAGCGCCCTTTAAAACAGGGTTCATTCGGTTATTTGTACTGTCGGCAAAAAGAAACTAGAAGTGCAAAACCATTGCCCATACTTTCTCACATAAATTTCTCCGTGTGCAGCATAGAGTGAGAAATATTTCTATAGTAAAAGGGTCATTTCTGGCGTTGTCCTCTATATTTTTGTCGTCTTCCAGCGCTCTACTCATGCTCAAAAGTCGCTACATGAACTTATTACTGTCTTTTATTTTAAATTAGAAAAAAATATATATTCAGAATATTGTTTCAAAACATAAAGCTTCATATCAGTCTTATACATACCGTAAAAGTTAAATGAAATTGTATTTTCGTTGTAGAGAGAAATTGATGTATTTTCGTATTTGCAGTGCGTTTGCTGTCCTATGTATTTTATCATTATCATATCTTTCATTTCAGTTTACGAAAAGTGTATTCTACACTTGCTTGGTCCATTTACCCTACTAAATATTATTCAAGCTTCTTGAAACAGTAAACTAATGTGTAAGTGTAGCAGACAGAAATTATTTTACTGCGTCTATACCAAACTTGCAAGCGAAATACCGCTAATGTGGAAGTAATGCATACTAATTGTACTTTACGTACGGAAAATTCAAGCAAAATCGTTGGAGCGGAATTTAAGAAACGTTAAAAAGAGTACTTTGACCTCCATGTGAAGTACCCTTTGTTTTAAAGTAAAAGAAATAGAGCACGTGCATCCACAACAAGTAAATTCCACCGCAAATACGAAGTGCGAATTAAATTGATTCATCCATTTACTCAGAAGCGGGGGGTAAGGGCTGAAATGCGCAATACAGAGCATCTGTCAAACGTCAACCTCACCCTTCTTGTGGGACCTTCTGTTATCGCAGATTGAGGAAATGGCGAGGTCGGGCGGGAGATAACCATCGCAGCATGTCTGCAAGCAAGGAAGTGGAGGAAATGCCATTCCTGGTGGTAAACAACGAAAGCCGCAGACCAATGCCTAGATCTACAGGTGGCATCCCCATCATGGTACTCGAGAGAAAGGGTTAATAACCCGTCCCCTTTCAATATTCCTTATTAGCGAAACAGAACAAAGCAAAAGCTGGACAACTCGACTTATGACAAACTTTGGCACGAAAAGGGACACGAGTATTGAAACGTAAGGACAATGTACCAGGTAGGGAAGTTATATGAGGTGGCAGCAATTATGAGAAGATATATGCTTGATATGATAGTCTACAGTGAGGTTCGATAAAACGAGTTCGGTGAAATGAAATGGATCGGTGTTTCTCTATTCGGTTAGGTCAAATGAGGAAGACGAACATAGAGAAGGCGTGGGATTTCTTCTAAGTAAGAAAATGGGGATCTCTGTGATTGAATGGGAACCTGTGTTACAAAGAATCATTACAGCACGCTTCCGAGGAAAGACCAGGTACTTTAGTGTGATACAATGTTATGCGCCAACAGAGGTGGCGGATATAGAAATAAAAAAACGGTTACGATGAGTTGCAACACACTATTGACAAGATCAAGAAAAAAAAGATATCTTTGTTGCCATTGGTGATCTCAATGCTCAAGTCGGAAATGATAATCTTGGTTGGGAAGAAGTGAAGGGGAAATATGGATACGGTGCAATTAACGAAAATGGTGAACTCTTTACTAGATGGTGCACTGCAAATGAACTTGTTATAGGAAGCACCTTATTCCCACAGAAATCCATCCACAAGGTTTCATGGATATCTCTTGACAAGATAAATGAGAACCAAATTGATTATTTTGCAATCAGCAGGAAATGGAGAACATCTCTTTTGGATACCAGATGTAAAAAAGGAGTCGACATCAACAGCGACCATTACTTGATGATAGTGAAGTAAGAATAAAACTCAAGAAACCCGTAGAGAAATACAAGCAGAAAACGAGAAAATTTGATGTTACAAGAATTACAAGAAAAGAAGTAAAACAGTAATTTCAACTTAAGTTCAGAAACCACAACCACGAACTAATTGGATTAGAAGATGAGGGCAAAGAAGAATGCTGGCAGAAAGTAAAGAACGCATATGTCACGGCTGAAGACGTCTTATATGTCGGATAAAGGAACCCGCTGAAGAAAGAGTGACTGACAGATAAAACTTCGAAAAAATAGAAGAGAGGAAAGTGATATTAGATAAACTTTCCGAGAAAAACGAGAGGGAAAATAGCAGCCCTGCAGGAGGAGCACAAACAGAAAGAGCGCGAAGAGAAGAGGAGTGCGCGCTCAGACCGCAGGTGCTGGGTGAGTGAGCTAGCTGAGAAGACCCATGAGGCCGCGAGGAAGAACAATCTGAAAGAAGTATACAGTATAACTCGTAGTCTATCCCTGAGAAAATTTGTAAAAGTCGTCCAATTAAATAAAATATGGTGGGTTAATAACTAACAAAAAAAGTGAAGACCAGGTGCGACGATGGGAAGAGTACTTTAAGGAAATGCTTAATATTCCCGAAGAAGAACATTCTACAGTAAACACAGAAGAAGAAGAAGAAGAAGAAGAAAGAAGAAGAAGAAGAAGAAGAAGAAGAAGTAAACGTGGAAGACTGTAGAATTCGTACCTGTGAACCATCCAAGGAAGAAATATTTGATGCATTAAAAGCAATGAAAAAGGCAAAACACCGGAAATTGATAATATTAACACCTTAGTATCACGAATGCGATATGAAAAAGACAGTAAACATGCTACATTTGCTCTTTTCTAAAATATGGAAAGATGAACAAATACCCGAAAATTGGAGGACAAGACTTCTCAAAATACCAAAATAGGGGAATACCGTGAACTGTAAACATTGGAGAAGTATTCCCCTGCTGTCGGTCCCGAGTAAAGTCCTAAGTAGAGTGATTTTGAACAGAATTAACTCTGTGATGGAAGGAAGGCTGAGGCAGGTTTCTGTTGGGGTAGATCATGTATCGATCAGATTTGTACTCTCCGTATCGTACTGGAGCAAAGCATGGAATACATAAATAATATGTACCTAATATTTGTTGACTTTGACCGGGTTTTTGACTCCATTTACAGAAATGAAATGTTAGTATCATTAAGAAATATGGCATCCCCAAACAAAAATCGCTAATTTAATAAGGAATACCTATCAGGACAACACATTTTAAGAAGTACATGAAGGTAAATTATCGGACCATATACCAGCTTTCACATGTCTAAGACAGAGATGCATTCTCTCTCAAACTCTGTTTCTTGCAGTGATGGACGAAGTAATGAAAAGCTAGTGGAAGGGAAGAGAAGAGGTATTGTCTGGGGATAAATAAATAAATAAATTTATTGTAAAAAAACGGTACAAACGTCTTATGACCAATAAAATCGAATATGGTATTTTTTGTATGACATCGTGGAGGAAAATAAACTAATTTACTCTCCGGAAGCAATCAAGGAACCAACCCATCAAATCCGATCAAGGGCCCTATGGCAGAGGCGGATTCAAATATTTCAGCAAAAATTCCTAGATAAGATGAGATGGATTTGAAGAGATTCAATTTCATAATGTCTTTTATATTCTTGGGCAGGGAATTATATAGAACGATTCCCGAATGATACGGTCCTTTCTGGCAAAGAGTGGTTGACACTCTAGGGCGATGAATATTATATATATTGCGAGTATTGTGTTCGTGAACGAGACTGTTTCGTATGAAGCAAGGGTGGTACTTGAGTAATTTGGTCTTAACAAACACGACCGTTTCATAAATATAAATGCAGGGAAGTGTTAAGATATTTAATTCCTTGAATACAGGTTTACAAGAGTTTCGGGGGTAAGATTTACAAATTATCAGAACTATCTTCTTCTGAATTCTGAAAGTTTGAATACTCTGACCGAAATTGCCCCAGAAGGTAATGCCGTAACGTAAATGGGAGTAAATCTTTGCAAAATATACGCAACGGGAAATACGTGGACTAACTACGTTAACTAAGAATCAGAATGTGTAACACAATTTGCATAATTGGGAATTAAGATTGTCAACGTGACAATTCCATTTGAGGTTGTCTTGAGTATGGAGACCTAAGAATTTTGTATTCGCAACAGTTTTTAATTGTGTTCCGTTTAAAGAAAGAGAAACCTGGGGTAAATATTTTGTGATACTATTGTGAAATGACATTGACACTGTTTTGTCAGTGTATACAATGAGACGATTTGCATGGAACCAAGTCGAAAGTTTAGACGAAATGTTTTGAGCGTTGGCGTGTTTACATAGTAAATTAGTGTCATCAGAAAAAAGAATCATTTTGCAATCTGATGTGTATGATATGTTGCTCACATACAATAAAAAGAGTATAGAACGGAGAATTGAACCTTGGGGTACTCCGCAAGTAAGTGGCTTTGTTTCTGAAAGACAACGCTGAAGTATTTTATTTTTAGTATAGGATATTTCGACCTGTTGATATCTATCTTTTAAATTGGGTACGTGGGTGGATATAATTGGAGGACATTGATTTGGATATATTGAGTTCGTTATTTTATTTCCTTCTGAGAAGTAAGAATTAAACAAATATGAGATGACCTGAGGATTTGATACGATTTTACCATCGTTTACAAGACAAACATTTCTTCGCGATTTTCAGAAGTTGACGTGTAATTGTTAACAATATTCCACATGGCTTTCATCCGGTTGTTCGATTTTAGTATATGCCTGTCGTTTTCCATAACTTTAGCTGCATAGACTACTTTTCGGAGAATAGTCTTATATTTACGAAAATAATTATGGAATTCGGGTGGNAATAGTCTTATATTTACAAAAATAATTATGGAATTCGGGTGGTTGGTTATAGCGTTTTGAAAGATAATATAAACGGCGTTTGTTTTTCGAAGAAATCATTATCCCTCGGGTGATCCATCTATTGTATTTCTTTGTGTTAATTAATTTGCGTTTTATGGGAAAACTAGAGTTGTAATGTTTTAGGAATATTGAGATAAATACATTGAATTTGATGTTTCGGCAATTGTAAGCATCTTTCCATGTTTATTCCCGCAAATAATTTATAATTATGGATTGATATGTGTCAATAAATTATCTTGAAAACTTGTAAAGGATTTTATGTGGTTTTGTTACTAATAGTAAATAAGGTTGAAGAAGTCGGTAAGATTCTTCAATCGATTAACTGGTGAATGTGCAGAGTCGGATGTACTCAGGAAATCGATGTTGAAATCGCCACATATAACGATAGATTTAATAGATTTATGTGCGATATGTTCTAAAACATTTTCGAAGTTCCGAAAAAATNCTATAAATACACAAAACAACAATACCGGTGTCGGTCAGGTTAACTGCAGAAAATTCGAACACACTATCTACGTAGATACACCTACCTCCGTGCGGATTTTTTCCTTTAAAATTTTGCTGACGGTAAGAACCTTCTAAATAATAATTAGAAATAGCAGTATCTTTGATGTTGTTAGTTGAAAGCCAATGTGAGGCATAGCCAATCGAATGGATTTTCGTGTACCAGAAATTCAATGTCTGTCAATTTGTTTGAAAGGGATTGGACATTATGATGAAATATAATTATTTTATTTTCGCAAAGTGTTTGTGACTCGCGAGAAATGGAATCGACGTTAGATTGAGGAGAGAAATTTTAATTTGGTACAGCTTCTAGTTCCGGATCAGCTGGAATCTGATCTGATATCTGATCAACTGGATGATTTGGACCTTGCTGATAAATATATGGCTACTATTACACTCTTTCAACATGATGCAAGGGAAACTAAAAGTCCTAGAGGAAAATGGGGAAAAATGGCTTAAAAGTAAATTGTAATAAAACCAAGAATATGAAAGTCAACGTTAAAAATACTTAAAAATTCCAAATACAGGACAATGACATTGAAAATATGAAAGAGTTCATTTGGTGAGTACTGTGACGGAAAACGGCGGTGCCGAAAAAGTGCGATGCAGAATTTTAAAAAAGCCAACGCTGCCTTTAATGAACTGTAATCCAGTATGGCGAACACGAGAAACATCTCGGAGAACTAAGCTGAAAATATTTACCAGCAATGTTAAGTCAGTGCTGTTATATGGGTGTGAAACGCGGAAAGTAACAAAGAAAATATCTAGCATGTTACAAACATTAATTAATCAATGTTTACGATGAATATGAAAAATATTTAGGGCCAATGTAATCAGCAATATGATCTATGGAAGAAAACTGACGAAGAAGCTGTATCAAAAGAAGAAAATGGAAACGGATGGGTCATACAATATGGAAAGCACCTTCGGCAATAGAGAGGAAGTCGCTTAAATGAACCGCCAGGAACAGCGGAGAAGAGGTAGACCGCGGATAAGCTGGAGAAGAATTACAGAGAATGAAATCAGGAGAGTTGACAAAACATGGGGAGAAGTCGCGGCCATGGCACAAAATAGAGTTCGAAGGAGAAGCTTCGTGAACGCCCTATGCTCCGAGAAGGAGTAAGAGGAAATGTAATGCGTACTAATTGTACTTTACGTACGGAAAATTTAAGCAAAATCGTTGGAGCTGAATTTAAGAAACATTAAAAAGAGTACTTTGACCTTCATGTGAAGTACCCTTTGTTTCAAAGCACAAGAAATAGAGCACGTACATCGACAACAAGCAAATTCAACCGCAAATACGAAATGCGATTTAAATTGGTTCAACCGTTTACTCAGAATCGCTGCGCACAGACGGGCAGATGGACGGTATGCCAAAAACAACTTTTTTAGAATCAGGGATCGCCAAAACGAATATATCCGTCAAAATCTCGTTTTCGAATTTTTTTACGATTACAATACTTTCTATATACTACGTATATAAGAAAGTTTTATGTTATGTATATAAGAAAGTAAAAATACAGAAGAAACGGACGATATATGTCGCCCTTGACAAACGTAAGCAGAAGTAACTGTTAAAATATAAATTTATTGACGAATTAAGGATCCTGATTATAAACTTACAGTCAACTCTGTTGGTTGCAAGATCCTTTTAATGTTAAGTAAATAATCCGTGAATACTTGCTAAAACAATATTATGATGCATAATATAAAGCATAATATTATAATCAATCTTAATTCGTATTGTTATCCAACAGATATCATGAAATTTAAGTACTCTTTTTAATTACTTACTTTTTTATTGTAAACCAAAAAATCTACTTTAATCAACAATTTTTTTGAAATATATAAAACTTTTAAAAATTACATTTTTATTCGAATAATGATTTAACCTGTGTCTATCTTCTCGTAGAGAAATTGTGGAGACATCAGCAGCCAGGAGAAAATGTGGAGTCGAATCTCGGACTTACTGCTATGACTTCAGGGGTGCTGTCCTCTAGGCTATCCGTTTCGCCTCCTGGATAATGTATAACACCTCTACCTGGCCTGACCTCGGTGCGACGCAATTTTCTTCTGACTGTTGATGCAACAAGTCTTTCTCATCGATCAGCTACTCTGAGTTAACTGGTCACAATATCATCCTGACACGCACGTGAAAATCAGAATAAAGAGTATATGGCTCAACAGACATTACACGTGTTTCGGGAGGTGTATTGGTATTCGAGTGGTATAAACGGTTTTGGCATGCGAAATGGGTGGTGTAGAGGACAGCACCTATGTAAGGGTCCCAGGGACCTAGGGTTGTAGTCATGATCCGTCACCATTTTCTCCTGACTATTAATGTCATAGTTCTAATATTTGTAAATCACAATATGACAAAAACATAATTAGTTGTTGGTGATATTACGTTTTACTGTTCATATTTTGCATTTTATTTAATTTAATCAATTCATTTCGCTCTCTGAAAGCTTTACTTTTAGACCTTCATTTGGGACTTTGCCCCAACAATTTAACTGGTGCGTTTCATCACCAGAGACCTTCAGCGTATCGCTTCAGCCAAGCATTAAAGCGAGGATATCTCCCGGAAATTGACAAAAATTCGCTATCTTGTTATTCGCAATCCTATGCATTCTTATGATGAAAATTCTGGGTAATTCCCTATTTTTTACGTTTTATAGCGAACTACGTATAAATAAATTTAAATTGGGCACATAATTGAGTTAAAAACTATACGGTGGGATATTTTTCAGTACATTTTGAGTGTAATAAACTCTCTGAATTCTATACACAAAGTGAAACGCTTACGGTTTCAATGAGACTGTAACAATGGACACTGGCTTGTCAGTGTCGGCCAAATCCAATAAAACAAACTTCTGTAGTTGTTTTAAATTTTGAGCAAAATAGCTTAAGTGACAGCACGTTCTTCGAGAATCTACATACAATGTAAAGAACTTTATTATTTTTGCACTAAATACAATAACTTCCTCAAAAACATGTCAGTATTCAAACATAAATCAGAATACATCACAGGTAAAATCACTTAATACTACAATTTAATAAAGTAATTTAATTAATGTAGCTACCATACTCACTTGTATGTCACCCAGAGCTAGTGTGGTAGAGACAGATTGAAGGACCGGAGATGAAAGTCTAGCACTTATTTCTATTACAGCGGTCACGTTCATCTGCTCCAAAAGTAACCTGGACAAAACAGAAGATAGTTCCCCTTAAGCCAAACGCTCGTTTGGCTGAAGTTATTCGAGAACTTGACACTTACACTAAAAAACTCACAGAGCGGGACACAGTAATCATAGGTGGGCAGAACGATATTAACTTGAGTGGTCATTTCAACACGTCTGAACATCTACAAAAACTAAAAATGGCCTCCTTGCACACGAACATAGTGTTCTCTAGCCTGCCTCCATGCTTCAACGTTCTACAAATAAACCACGAAATTAACCTGGCAAGCATCTCCTTAAAACATCACCTGGCAGACACAAAAATCACATTTTTTGATTTGCAACCACACCTGACTGCCAAGGACTTTACCCAGCACGGTTTACACCTGAGACCGTCTGGGAAACAGCACTTCGGTTCTCTTCTAGCTTCACATCTGACCTCACATCATCCACCTGCCCCACTACCCACTCCTACACCTCCTCCTCCTCCTACCTCATCTCCTCCTTCTGCTCCTACCTCATCACCATCTCCTCTTCCTATCTCGACACCCATTACTTCTCTTTTCCCAGTTATTTCACCTACTGCTTCCTCATCTCGCACGTCCTCAACTATTCCTCCTGCCGCCCCCATACACAGTTACAACTTGCGCTCAGGACTACGATGTGGTACTCGAACGTGACAATCGCGTTCAGGTGCAGTGTGCGGGCTTGATCCGGAACTAGAAGCTGTACCAATTTCAAATTCCTCTCCACAATCTAACGTCGATTCCATTTCTCGCGAGTCACAAACACTTTGCGAAAATAAAATAATTATATTTCATCATAATGTCCAATCCCTTTCAAACAAATTGACAGACATTGAATTTCTGGTACACGAAAATCCATTTGATTGGCTATGCCTCACATTGGCTTTCAACTAACAACATCAACGATACTGCTATTTCTAATTATTATTTAGAAGGTTCTTACCGTCAGAAAAATTTTAAAGGAAAAATTCGCACGGAGGTAGGTGTATCTACGTTCTTAATGATATTTTATATTCTCCACTGGCAGGCTACGAGAACTTCTGCGTAGATAGTGTGTTCGAATTTTCTGCAGTTAATCTGACCGACACCGGTATAGTTGTTTTGTGTATTTATAGACCTCCTCAATCAGATCTTGACATATTTTTTCGGAACTTCGAAATTGTTTTAAAACATATCACACATAAATCTACTAAATCTATCGTTGTATGTGGCGATTTCAACATCGATTTAGTGTTTATCGCCGGATACAGTTATCACCTTTCTCAAGTATTGACTATTAATAATACACTAAAACTACTTAAAATCCTTTACAAATTTACAACAGAGTTTATTGACATTAATAAATCCATATTTATAAATTATTTGCGTGAAGAAACATGGAAAGATGTTTACAATTGCCAAAACACCGACGACATATTCAATGTATTTATCACAATATTCCTAAAGCATTACAACTCCAGATTTCCCATAAAACGCAAGTTAATTAACACAGAGAAATACAATAGATGGATCACCCAAGGGATAAGGATTTCTTCAAAAAACAAACGCCGTTTATAATATCTTTCAAAACTCTATAACCAACCACCCGAATTCCATAATTATTTTCGTAAATATAAGACTATTCATCGAAAAGTAGTCTATGAAGCTAAAGTTATGGAAAACGACAGGCATATACTTAAATCGAACAACCGGATGAAAGCCATGTGGAATATTGTTAACAATTACACGTCAACTTCTGAAAATCGCAAAGAAAATGTTTCTTTACTAAATGATGGCAAAATCGTATCAAATCCTCAGGACATCGCAAGTTTGTTTAATTCTTAC
>NNCF01126900.1:117585-163692 GCA_002313205.1 Laupala kohalensis
TATTGTAACAATAAATCGTGAATTTAGTGTTATTTCAATTCTTATGATTTTTAAACACTATACTCAGAATAATCTATAGTTCGATAATAACTTGTACATGTAATTTTTTGCTTAAAATTACAAACATATTGACATTCTATTAGTATTAGAACTCGCAGCTAACTTTTTTTCTTATCTAGGAACTTTTGCTGAATTTTTTTTTAATCCGCCTCTGCCATAGGGCCCTTGATCGGAATTGATGGGATGGTCCCTTGCTTGCTTCCGGAGAGTAAATTGGTTTTTTTTCCTCCACGTGGTCATACGCAGTTTGTACTGTTTTTTGACAATAAATTTATTCATATTCATTATCAAAAGTTTTCATTGCCGTGGTTTATATTGGTGTCAGCAGAAAAATTAGTAAAACGTTGGGCTTCTCTTATTGCAAAAGATACTTGGTTGTAGCTCGATAATGATGCAAGAAGGAATTTGTTCGCTTGCTTTAGTTAATAACTACCTGTCTGCAGTTCAAAATGAATATGATTCGAAAAACGTTTTACAAATATTGATGTACGTTTCTTAATATTTTAGTTAGCCGGGTTGTACAGTGATATTCGTGTAAAAAGGGTAAAGTGTCTTTGAACACTTTCTTTTGCTCCGTTGTTGATGTATGTATATATTATGTTTTATTATTGGTTACAGATTAGAAATTTATTTTGCAAGTATATTTGGAATTTACTTAAAAAAAGAATTATACTCTTGTGTCCTAGGAACCGAGAGTAAGTGGTAATAGAGCGTTTTCAGGTGTTCGAAGAAAAGAGAATTTACGCGGAAGTGTTAGATAATAGCTTAGTTAATAAATAATAGAAAATAATATGATCATATTTGGTGAATATTGTTTCCGATGCGCAAAATTTAGATCAAAAACAAACTTTTTTACAAATCGGTTGAGATATAGAGATAATAAAATTGATCATTTTATTGGTACAGGTACATACTTTAATTGTTTGGAAATACGATGGCCTATTGTGGAAAACAATAGCTTTTCCGGGAGAGGGAGTCCAACTGATATGGCCCACTTTGCCAACTCAAGTGTAAACCTCTTCAGCATATAAATAGCGAGAGAATCCGTCCGAAGCATGTGTCTACCCAATGCATACTCTAACAATAGCGGCGCTGGCATTGCTGGCAGTAGCTTTGCCATGCGGTGCGGTACCACTACAATATGCAGACTCGGCGCACCATCGCGTGGCAGGCGACCTCTTGGAAGCTTTACGTCGCATCATCCGCGAAGGCAACGAAGATTTGGGCATCCCTGTATTGGATCCCTTCACGCTCACAAGGATCAATGGCAGTATAGGCAATGTGAGTCCTGGACATGGGTAGGATTTAAGAGAGTGGGAGCGAAAGGGGGGGGGAGGGGGTTGTGCCCTCACCAATAATTTTAACAGAATTAAAGAATTGAAACCACTTCTCCCACTAGGTACTCGGTTTTCTTTCTAGCTTGTTACATATAAGAGAGGGCGGGGGTGAACGTGCCAATTTTGTAGTCATTGCAAAAGAAAACTGACAAAATAAAGCTTTGATATGTGCATTATTTTAAGAAATATTTCATGTAGTTTTGAATATTATATTTTATTTTCAATTCTGTATTGTTTTAGAATAATAATATTTTTTATGAAGAGGCGTGAAAGCACTATTTCCACATTGTGTCGACGGTGAGGTTGGTTGGATCGTTCACAACCCTGGTCTTTTTTAATAAAAATAAATTGTTTATTTAAAAATAATGACGACCTATAATTAATTTCGCCCATCTGTATTTACCGGATCAACAATGCTTTAGAGAATGTTCTGAGAAGTCGTTCCCCTGTTCTTTTTACATTTGTATTTCCTCGTCCTGTAAAACAAAGACTCCAGTTATAGTTTGGCTTACTCGGGGAGAGTTGTACCGCGGTACACTGAACCTCCTACAAAGGATACTTTCAACTCCATAGCAAGAACAAACTCTTTGAATTTTAAATGAAAATTGTTAAGAAGTATGTGGTTCGTTATTAAATTTGTAGGAACATTTGCTCTAAATTCAAACTGGATCAAAAGTTAAAAGCATTGTAATGTTTCACGTGACGCCAGAAGGCAATCACTCTCACTAACGCTCACTCCGCGTCGTTGTCTGCGTAACTGAAGTATAATACGCGCAACATAACTCCCGCTCTCCCCCGGTAGCTACTAGCCGTTCTGCAAACTATGACTGTGTCAACTAATGGGAATGGAATTGTCGCACTTTCCACAAAAATGACTTCATTGCTCCTTCGACGTACACTGCCTTTCGATGTACTTCGATGGACGATGGGGTAATGCGGAAGATGTGCGCCGTATTAGTAGACCCTTCGCTTTGAATGACAAATGTTTTTAGAGCAGCGTTTATTTTCCTCTACTTTCGCCCGCGCGCCCTCTTACGGCTCGGTTGCCTGAGTGGAGGTTACGTTGCGCTGGTTATACCTGTCGACAAATCACGACCACTTGACGTTTCGCGACGCAAATTGAAACTATGTCAACTATAAAGGGATGCACACGGGGCTAGTGGACAGCGCTTCGTGACGCCGCTCAGTGAAGTGTATTGAGACGAAACCTGGCCAAAAAACTATATCCCGTGAATATGATGGATTATGGCGAATTGTCGTTTATATGTATGTATGTACGTATTCTCGAATAGGTCATCTAAGGACCACGATAACGAGTGTTAGTAAGTCTCAGTTCTGTGTGAGTTTATTTACTGGACACATCGTGAATTTTGGGGGGAACAGCGTCTAGATAGAATCTAGATAGCTGTATACGGGTATTACAACTGCGGTTGATAGCCGCATAGGGCGAACGTTTCAATGCTACAGCTATATGAACTGATAAGGGAACTTTTAACAAGCGCAGGTCGAAAGTGGTCCTGATCTTTTTTTTTGAAACATATTGACTGACAGCATGTCATGTAAAAATATTAGCGACTATGGCACACTGGAAGGTACTGAAAAAATTCACGAAAAATCGATTTCTTTCGCATGGCGAAGATCCATTTTTGTGGGTATTGAACAACCCTCAACTCGCAAGCTTCCGAGCAGCGACAGCCGAATCACTTGTTATTTAAGTAATTCTATGAGAGTTTGTAAGGAACTATTAACAAAATATGTTTCATTTTACTTACCTCTCCCTCCTTTTTTTGTATTGCAGTAAAATTTCCCTGATACTTTAAATGATATGATGAAGACAAAATTTATTACGATATTTTAATACCAAAAAACAAATAAAACTTCATAATTAAGATCTCACAAATGTGTGATTTATAAAACCAAAAGTATTCGTATTTTGTTATATCAACGAGATTCAGAATCGGAGAGGGATATGAGATGTCACGGATCGGCAGTCGGTGACCTTTTCCTATGGCAAGTTTCGGTTTGTACTGGAAAGGATTGACTTTCCTTTGAGTGTGAGGGGAAAGAAGACACCAAAAATTGGCATATTTCTCGATTTCTTTTTCAGTGCCTTCCAATGTGCCATCGTCGCTAATACCTTGACATGATTTTCCAATTAGGAAAATATATTATTCTTGCATTGGACATAAATATCAAAGGATTCATACTTTTCAAAACTTAAAATTTCGAAGTATTCCACGTGAGAGGATTGGAAGCAAACAATTCCTTGGAAAACAAATAATTTAAACAATAACACAAAAATAGAAACGCAATTCTGGATTGAAGTATTTTATACTTCTCAATGACAAGATACGTGAAACGAACACATACTTTCATAGTGATATCACTGATCAGATATTGAAGTGGTTCAGGTGGGTCTCTTATCGTGTGTACTTTCCGTCTGTAAACGACTGCAACTGGAATGACTTGACCTTCTGATGCACGATAGTACACGAGTCTCGCCTATTATGTTACATCGATAACAACCTCAATTAATCTTTAATATCGTTCGGCACAAAGACACAATGAAGTATATTATCTTACTTTTAGTATTGTACTAGCTAAACCTGTGCAGTTAACCCTGCACCGCGCACGCCTCTTTCCATGATGTTAGAGTGCTCAGGGCTGAGTTTGGACTGCCCAATGTCTTTCAGTGATTTCGAGAGTTTTTCACTGATCATGGGCCAGGTGTATTCAGAAAAACTTAAAACAATAATGAAATAACCTTTTTATTTACAAGTAGCCAGAAAAACATCTAAAATTAACGAAAATAAAATAAGTTGTGATGACTGTTTGAAATATACACAAATAGTAGAATATAATGCACAAACTAATTTTTAAAATCTTATTTTCATTTATAAATAGGTGGGCAAAGATTATTAATTTTTTATTTTAAAATTGATATTAAAATACTCAGCAAAACTAATTTTATTCGCTTTCACTGTTTTATAAAGATACTACAAAATTAGGCAAAAATGATTTCTAGTTGACTGTTCTTAATCACTATCTTGGTCATCTAGTTCTATTTTAGTAGGCTAGTAATTTACATCGCAATCTCAATCAAAGCGGTCTAAGTAATTGTCAAACTCCAATTCTCTGAAAATCACTGCTGAAGAATTTCATCAGAAGTATTCAATGACTGAGGTCTATAAGGAAAACAGCAATAATGAGTAATTAGAGAAATATATACAATGAATTAAAGACAAATACACATTACAACGGAAGTAAAATGAATTATATGTTAAACCGACAGCGATATAACTGAATAAAAACAAATTCTTACAGTTGATTCGACTTCTTGGAATTAATGCCGTAGGTGCACGGCGGTGTTATGACCCCTTTAGCAGCACGTTATTTTGGCAACTAAATTGCAGACGACAAAAAAGTCATGGAAAAGCTGAAATAGTACCAACTGGTGGGCGAAGGTGTAACTGACGAATACACAGACCCTTGTGGCTTAATTTCAATGCGTATTGTTTTTAAGAGCAAAAGAAAGTTCAGAGGTCGGTCCAAACATGCGCGCGGTGCAGAGTTAAATTGCACGGAAAATTGAATGTAACTAACATTCTGTATTATAATACGAGCCGCCATTTGTTATGATTAAAGTAATCATCTAACATCCGTTTCAAATAAATGAGAAGATGCTTCTCTTTTTGATGTAAGTTTTTAATACTGTCATATCGAAAAAAAAAAGATGAAAAAAGAAACAATATAGGAAATCAACAACAACTCTGAAGTACGATACATCAATTGTGTGATATGCTCCGTCCAGAGGAGAAACTAAAATTTTCTATGACATTTGTATATTTATGTATATGATGATTCTATTGAAACTAAAGAGTAAAATATCGTCACGTTAACTAATATTTTTGCAAAATCCTCAGAAATCTCAGAGTCTATTATTTAATGCAAGTTCCTTTTTTAAATGAGAGATTGATCGTATTTTTCATGAGTGTAATGTATTATTTTATCATTTTAACGATTGTTAGTTGAAATTTTTTGATGCAAAAAAAAAATTAACTATTTATTTCGTTCACAAATATACCGTTTTCGGGCTAATAGTTTCGATTAGTTATCATCTGTTTTTAGAGTATTTACGCGAATCTTGACCACTAGAGCTAACAGTTGATAAATATAGAATTTTTTATTATGGTGGCTATCGTGAAAGCTTGCATCATCGCTATTTTGAAAGTCACTCCATTTTCAGCCAATATTTCAATAAACCACAAATCGCAGCCCGTACTACAAAACATTTTCCTGACTAACTATTGTTTATAACCACGCAGTAATATACTGTTTTCTTTAAACAGATTTTGCGATGAAACGCGTATTCACTCATAAATTAATGAAAAATTAATTTGCTTCAATCACAAGGATGGAATTTATAATTTACTAGCTGTACCCCCGCGCGTTGCTACACCTCCAACAAAAATGTTTTTTTTTTCTATTTTGGATTTTTATAAATAGTTGTACTATATCAAAAACATTTGCTGGCGTAAGAACAACAACTTGCGAAAGTTTCATCACAATCGGATGACTGGTATACGAACGCATAAAGGACAAACAAACATTCATTTTTGTATAGGCATATAACTGTTGCGTTAATTTAATTTATAATGCGAATGTAATTTGTAAATGAATGTAATGCGAATGTACTTTTTCTCCAAAATATTACCCCTTAGGTAGATAAACCTGTTCTAAAAGTGTGATCCTTAGTGTGACATTGCAGGGTGAAGGAGAGGTCGTTGACCTGAGAGTGACGGGGCTGAGTGGCATCGACTTCGGAGACGATCTGCACGTGTCGGTTGGTGTTCTTCAATGTACGGTGAAGCTGGGGGCGACGATACCGGAGCTGGTCGCAACGACGAATTACGACTTCGACACAGTGTTGCAGATCAATGGAGGAGACTCACATTTCTACGGAGATGGAACGCTCAAGTCAGTAATGGTCGTAAGAACATTTGTGAATACATTTATTGTCATAGGTAAATCCTGGTCCGTTATCAGTGGCGGATCTGTGGGGGGGGGGTTCTAAGGGGACTATAGCTAAGGGGGACCAGAACTCTTAACATATAAATGTCATACCTTGTAAATGTGTCACCAGATTAAAATTTGTTATTAGTTATAATTGTTATTGTTATTAATAATACCAGATTGTTTATTGTTAATTATTTATTTGATGCATTTTATTTAAAGGTGATATTTATTCATTTTGTGTTGTAAAAAAATAATTTTGAAACAAAAATGCTTTCCAGTAACTCCCCCCATTTGATTACGGTCTAGATCCACCACTGGTCGCTATAGAGACGGAATACTTACAGTGAATATTCACTGTTTTCTGACAGTTAGGTTCAAACAAATAGAATGTTTTTAAAAACGGTAAACGGATGGATAAATGTATATTTACAAAATTCCTTAGTCAGGAACATATTTACATTTTTCAAAACGCCAATTCCCTTGCTGAAATTCATATATGAGCTGAACAATCAAGCTTTCTCTCAATGTAAACATATTTAATTTGACCTGTTTTTGTACTTAATTTAATACCTGAGATTTTATTTTCTTGACGTGAGAAGATTTGATATCTGAGCAACGAAATAAATGTTCCAGAGAATATGTTGATTGTCAAATTTTAATTTATTATTTCTGTTATTGGCGTAAGAGTACAACCCATTGTTTGAGTCTCACCTTAAATAAAGGCACACAATCACGTCTTGGATCCGACTTGGCTTGAAAAATTGTTAATATTGTTGATTATTATTTCAGAGTAGATCTGCAAAAGCTGTCAGTTAATGCTGTAATAAAGATAAAGCTGGGATTATCTGGACTGTCATTGAGTAGTTTAGACATAGAACTGGGCGCTGGAGACATTGATGTGAGTCTTAAAATCTGAATTCTGTATTTTAAACTTATTAAATATTTTTTCAGTATTTTATACTTATTAAATATTTATTTAATTTATACTTGGCGTTAAAAATAAGAATCATTCCGAGTTTCCATTAGGATTTTAATAATGTCATATTGCGCAAAAGAATGATGTCCAAAAGGAATAATGAAATCCTTACAAAATTTCCTTAATGTGTATGCTATTTTTATTTTAAAATTCTAATTATATTATTCTTATTATATTCATAGGTCCGTGTGACAGGCCTGCTTTGGGGTGGCCTTATAAATGAGGCGGCGGGCGTTCTTGCGGAGGAAGTTGCGATAGAACTTTTTGAAGTTAAACGTCCTGCATTGGAGGCGAAATTAGAGGAGGCGCTTCGAGGACCTCTGGAGGCTCAGCTCGACCACTTATCTTGGAATGTAAATATACTCACTCTATTCACGTACAAAAGGTATCGAATTCTTTGCTCAAAGTAATGAAGACGTACAATAATTGAACAGAAGACAGAAATAGTTCACAATAATTGAATTACATTTTACACGTTTCTTACACTGGATTTTTTTTCGCTTGACTTGTCTGTGCAAATATCACTAAACACATGTGGCAAAACAGTGAACCAATGATTGGCATTTCAGTTCATACCGCCACTTCATTTGGCGTTGCGTATTTGTATATTTGTCATATTTGCCCTAACACGGCCAAGAGTGGAGGCTATTGTCTGTTTGCTGTATTTGCTCTATTGTGTCAAACATAGAAATATGCGAGCAGCTCTATACGTCCTCTAGTCGGTTTTTAGTCGCACTAAGGACTCAAATAAGGCAAATATTTGCGTGCACCGTCCACACTTGATTGGTCGTGTTTCGCTCAGTAGAGCGCGCGCGATCGAGACGTTGGTTTACTGTTCCTTTAACTTATATTTTGAGTTTATTTATTCTATAATTTCTTTTAAATGAACTGGACCATTTCTATGGAATAACGAAACAGTATTAAGATTTCTTAACCCGCCCATCATTAGCAAACATTTGGCATTATTGAGTTATTTGCTTGTTCAGTCCATGTGAGGATGACATGTTTGTGAATACGTCATATATTTTTACAAATGCAGAGAATACGCTACACAAATACCGCAACGCCGCAAGTGAAGTCCAGTATGAGAACCGAACAGCCGTTTCTTAACAAAGTGGAATGACGGCAAAGTGTACCCGTCATGGGTATGCGCAGATAAAGCCAATTATATTCCCTGCATTTTTCGAAGCGAGCATAAAAGTATAACTCTTCCTTATCTAAATTACCTCTCGAATCCAGACAAATAATTTCTTCTTGGTTATGACTAGTCTTTTTCTTATTGTTATGGATAAGTGTGTCTTCTCCAAGAAACTCAATCTAGTGTTGAGTATTCTATTTGGATTTAATTTTTAAAAAAGATGGTCTCGTAATAAAAAAGTCAGATATATCATCAACTAATTTATTAGATAATACATTTACTTTAAATAGAATAATTTAAGACTACCAAACAAGCAATCACATTACATCTCAAAATAGTAATTGATATGAGAAATGTTCTATCTATATCCAGTAGTCGGGAAACAAATTATCCTCAACCTCAACACCGCCACAATTTTTAAGTAATACACGTCATTTTAGCGATCATAAATTCACACGAAAAAACTACCTTGTTCATAACCTATCGCTCCCATGAACATTTTTCCTCCCTTTAACATTAAATAAGTCTGGAAAACACTTAAAATTCTCTCTCAAAACGTGTCGAGTTTCATTGGCTAAAAAAAGTCCCCTTCCACCTTAATGCGCAAAGGTTCATCTTGGGTTCATTCCATTATGTTTATTCCAGTAGATATCCTTCGTGCTCCAGAGATCTCTGTTTGATTGAGTGAATCGTTTTGATTCGGCACCAGTGTATTATAATACCTCGCGGAAACATGTGCGTGTAGATCGATTGTAAAACAATAACAAACATGAAATTTTCCGAAAGATAAGATGCTAAAAAGTACATAAGGTGAGAAATAAAATATATTTATTGGTGAACAAAATTCTCTTCGTTTGCGATCTGCTTGGTGAGAACCCGCGTGGATCGATGCAACATCACGAGGTGAGGTTAAATCGAGATGATTATATACTATATGATAAGTGAACTGATTTTCTCATTAACTGACTAATGATTTAACATATAGATGTATATTTTTAATGTATCTCCCGTGATTTGAGAATTTATTCTCGTCAAAAATAAATATAACGTAATTTTGTTTAACGTGAAAGTAAATATTTAAATACAAATGCACAACTTTTTAAATAGTATTTTAGTACGTTTTGCATTGACATAATTTATCTTGGCCTGCATAATATTCGTAAATAAGTAATATATTTGTACTCAAATTTATGGTTTCTAGATTGTTTAATTCTTTGGCTTTAGCGGTTAATCAAGTCTCCTGGCCTTACCTATATACAATAAACATGCACACTTATGACCAATGTTTGAAAATTGTATAATGTATATATTGTAAAATTGTATCATTAGCTTTGGCAATGCAAAATTTTTAGTAAGGAAAACTATCATCGTACCTTGATAAATTGAAGGTAGTTGTTTCGTTGTATATTTTATTTTTTTATCAATACATACAGTTCAACCACGGAATCATACGGGTTCAAACCAACACTTCTCAGTACAATGCATGCATTGGTCGTATCACTTCCGAAAGTAAATTTTTTATTGCTGTTTATTTTTCATTTATTCAGCTAACTCGTTCTATCATGTGGGGTAGTTTGTAATTTACTTTTTCTTAGTGGATACTAAACATGTTAGGGTTCTACAGAAATCAAATTCGATACCTCTTGCACTTGAGACATGAAAGTTGCTCGGAAGTCATAACAGATTTATTTTTGATTTTGCGTAAATGTTTTCGTTTTAAAACCTATTAGACGAATGTATATTTTCGTGTTTGTTTATATTTCGTTTTCTTGTGGGGCTTTACGGCTCGTCGACATCAAAGATCATTGGAGCCCTAAAAACTTGTACACATAGGGAAAATGCAGTTACGCACTAGGGAGAGCCAACATGACTCTCCCCGCGTGTGGGACTCGCCGAATGACCCAACCATACCCACTGAAAACCCTTCTGAATGACAACATACCAAAACATATTTCAAAACATACATCAAAACATTGAGGACAAAAAATGAGGGGTAGGACAAAAAATGAGAGGGGTGGGACAAAAATGAGGAAAATGAAAGATACCCTAGCCCTAATAGCGTCGGGATCGAAAAGAACAAGAGGTGGCCAAGGAAGGTCAGGAAAGAAAGAGGAAGGAGCCTGACACAAGTGGAAGAAATGCCAGACAGCTCGGGGTCCCGTGTTTGCCAAACACGTACTTAGTAGATGTAAGTCCTCTGGGGTTACATCTAGTGCAGTTATATTTCGTCTTTGTCTTACCATTTCTTAACTTTCTCCTGATGTAGAGGATCAACCTCGAAAGAGTCGGATGCCATAATGGCAATGAATAATTTAAGTTATATTTAAGAACGAATCTGTTGCGGCAATTTGGGGAAAGTTCATATTAGATTCTGAATTAACACAGGATTGTTCGGTGAGTGGAGAGGTAAAAATGTCTGGGATTTTGACTCATACCTCAATCCAAACTGACTCCCAGGTGTACTCAACCTGCTATATAATGAGTACTGTGTATATGCGGGTGATTAATAAGTTGGAGCATTATGTGTGACTCGTCACAACCGTCTTGTACTGAGATCAAAAAATTGCAGAGCTGTAAACTCTAGATTTTTCTCAGGGTGTTTTAATGGGAGTTGTTTGACCTTTCACGGATCATTTAACAAAGAAGTAATGAAAGTGACTCGTGATGGAATATTCACGGTATTTTTACAGGTCAGTTAAACTATGATGAAATGTACATTACACATACATAATACTACATAAATAAGTAATTTGCAGTTTTATGACTAATAAACGTAAAAATTTCAGGACCTGGAAACAAACGATTAATACAAGGGTAACTCTACAGAAATGGGGAAATTTGCGGCACACAAAGGAGTGAGATCCATGAACAAACATCACGTTTCTAACACATCCAACGTGTGTACACAAAACAACTGAGGATATTGAGCAAAGAAGCAGGTTACATTGCTTTCGGCGGGAACCCATAGGGTTGCCACCACATCAACCACGTCTGTAAGACCATCTTAACTTTGACATGCGCGAATTTAAAAAAAATGTCAAGTGGAACATGAAATGACAAAGGAGTGAGGAAAAGTCGTTAATAAATTATTACCTGTGTCTTATACATTGAATCTGATGTTAAAAGACATAATTCATTTGTATTAATGTTATATTCGTACTAGCAAAAAATTAAACTATTGAAAAAATTTAATGTTAACAGGATAGTTCATTTTGGACATTTATTTTCCCTTTTCTATAAAATAACCCATAAATAAGTTCACAATTATCTGATAATCTCTCTTTTCGCTTCTAGGACTTGTTGTGTATTCTCCTGAACCAGTGCCCAGAGGATATGTGATGCCCTGATATGGTCACTGCTCACAGAACTTCGATTTATTTCACGATTATGAACTTAATTATATAATGATCGAAATGTTGATATTGGTCTTGAATTATTTCGACAATTGAAATATACAAAAGACAAATATGTAAAGAATGAAGTCTCTCATTCTATTCTTCTATTATAAAAGTTTTGAAACATTTTTTCTGATACATGGAAATGAAATGATATGGAAAATTAAAATGAAATGTAAACATCCTTGTTTTGATCTAGAGTTGTTTTATAAGAACTGTAATGACTATTTTGATGTAGAAATAATGTGTATTAGAAATTTCAATTCACAGCATTGAACAAATATTTATTTAAGTGTTTTACGAAACTATCTTGTTTCATTTTTATTCTTAACTTTTTTTTTTTCATTTGTATTGCACCATGTTCGTCATTCATAGTGTCCAATTGCGAATTTTTACCATTAATATCCTAGATCTCATTTTTTTCATATCTGTTGGTGATGTACATTATTGCTCTGAAATACTCTTCATTGTTCACCGAGAGAAACAAGCTTATTTTTACTCAAACATAAAGCTTTGGTAATTGTGGAGCGTTAGCAACATTATCAAAGAATGAAAAATTAAATGTCGTTTGTATTTTGCTCATAGTTTTAATGTTATAACGCTTATGTTATAAGTCAGTAACATACACTGAAATATATATTCTTACTGACTTATGTTATAAGTCAGTAACATTCACCAGAAGTTCCACCTACATTAATGGATTGATTTAGGAAGGGTTGGGTTCGGTCCATTTATAAATCATAAAATACACAAATTATGGCATTAAGAAAACCCACAGCTTCGATAAAATAGGTTTTAATAAACTAAATACAAACATCACTTAAAACTAGATCTTTATAGTACTCGTGCACATAATCCCCAAATACTCCCCCCAAAATCACACGTATTTGAAACATAATACCTCTTTTGACAATAAAGTGTTGGTACAATATCAGTCCCAACTTATTTTACTTCTACTAAATTAATGTACACATATTAATTACCAAACAAAACTAGGTTGTCTTTAATGACTGTCTTTACATAAACACTTTCTACCAAAAGTTCTTGTAACGCTTGATTGAGTTCTGGTAACCTCATGTCGCTTTTGCCAGGTACTGGGCGCAGCCAGTCATGCCAATTTACCTTTACTCTAAATAACAATTGAAGATGAACTGCCAGTCGCCAATCAGCGTGGGCGGGTCGGGTACCTCTGGGATCAATGACCCAGAACCTCTTGACCTCGGCTTCCCCATCCTACAGCTGCTGGTCCTCCGCGTAGATGCTTAAGACCGGTTGGCCCTAGCGCCGCCCCTCGAAAACCATTTAGCGTTGAAACCAGTCGACTCGTAGGTATTTCAATGACCTGATTACAGTTCTTAGCCATTTTGTTTACTTAATAAAGTTCCGTCACTTGAATCGAACGTAACTGCAAAAAATCATCCGAAGAGAAAGTAACTCTATGACTTAATGATCCGTTGATCATTTAATAAGAACACGAATTCACCATTCTACTCAATAATGAAGTAACTGAGTCACAACTCGTAATTATGATGCTCCAGTGAACATAGTGATGACAATCGGGACCATTGTCTCGCAGTGATAGTCAAAGTGATCTGATAGAACTCGAACGACGGTGCTCTAATGATCACCAAAGATAAATAATGCTCTGCCAAAAATGATAATGCTTTGAATCCCTAGCCCTTCCGCGCCTCCCATTAAATAATAACTTTCCCCAACAGTTCCCAAAACTTGAAGAAAACCACGCCCATTCCTATGTCACGTGCTATTTTAGGCCAATAATTAGTTTTCTATCACTCTACATGGAGTAATTTTGATTGGTAGATTTCTAGTGACGTAGGCTCGTCCTAGACGAGTGGCAAGGTTCCATTATTAACATCACTAAGTAATTTTCCAACGTCGCGACGACACAATCATGTGACTCCCGCCCAGTTTCGGGATCTATTCATCTTAGGAGAGTTGCCTTTGTCTTCCATTGCCTTTATTATGTGCGACGTTCTTGTTCCCTTATCATTTGACACTTCTTTACATTCTAAAAGGAACCCTGACCTCTCTCTTCCATGCACGTTCACTTGTTCCTTGTTTAGTTCTGCGTCCCGTCAATCATTTCTAAAGCGTCAGTCATTTCTAAAGCCTTTGTCAAGTTCCTGTCAAGACTGTATCTGATTAATTTTTCACTCCTATTGTATTTTCTCTTCTTTATCTTTCGTTCACCGCGAGCTACTGCGTAGAACATCTCCCCCTCGATGGACATTTTTACTTCTTTAACCTAGAACGATTTCATTGCACCTTGAGACGACGCGCTTTTGGGAACAAAGTATTAACGTGCTTAACGAGTGCATCATTGTTTCGGCTAGATTTCGAAGTTAATTAACCTTACCTTTATCTCAACATATGAAATGGTAACTTTTAATAATTCATAAAGAATGCTATAAAGTCCATCAGGAAAAATAATAATAGAAATTCTACGCGAATGTGATGAAAAATTTAACTATAAATTTAGTTACATAGCTGTCGGCTAGTATCAAACTCTGTCCATTTGCATCTCGCTGGATAATTTACTACAATTTTCTTTAGTTATCATTCATAGATGTCATTTTGTAGGTAAAGTGTTACCTATGTTGTATTATTTTTTCCAGGAATATTTCGGGAGGAATATCTAAAGAAAAATATTTCCTTTGCGGAGAGTAAAGAAGCTTCTTGTTTTTCGTATATTCTTAGGTAGTATTAATCTCATATTTCTCAAAAAACCATTTAATGCTTGGAGTAGACGTAAATTTTTATGAACTAACTTAAAATTGAAAACTATTTGTTACTTTGCTCCCAATATAGGAGAGCTTTACACTTTTCTATCACCATTATCACTCGTTTTACAATGTTGGTTTTTTAGCGACCTAACGTCGGTAACATTGCTGGTCCCTCTTAAGAAATGTCTAAGCTATTACGCTACTCTTACCTCCAGTAGAGTAGTAACCAAAGACTCAAATTTATCATCCCACGTCTTCTAAACCAAATGATCTCCAAAACTAGACTATGCTTACGGTACAATTCAAATATTACTGCGGTTTACCGTTAGAGAAGGACGATAGACTGTAATTCTCTCAATAGATTTTACTATTGGTGTCACTCTCCCTTGATTTGTGGGAAATAGTAGTTTCTGGCTCTTCTCGTTGACTACGGACTCAGCGAGTTTTCCACTAGTTTTACTGGCTCCCGGAGCTTCCGCCTTTTCTCTTAACCTTGCGAGGGGATGGTGACAGAATTGGCAGCAAACATTCACATTTTTTCAGAACCTCATCCAGTAGTTTTCCATTCTTTTCGTTTCTTTTACCTCATTTCTACATAATTTTATATATTTTAAAAATATTCAAAGCTCGAATATAAATTAAAGATTGTAAAATGCAGAGTGCGGAATGTTAGCGCCAAGAAGTGTAAAGTCAAGCAGTGAACCCTTACATGAAGAATGAGACGTGAGAGTTGGGAGTCAACTTTACTCATTTACCTTCTTTATTGCTATGGCTCTTGAAAATATATTTAATATTTATCTAGATAAAAGTTTGTATCCCTGTTGGTAGAAACACTTTTCTTCAGTATTTCTCCGTCGTAGTACATAATATTCGTGGCAAATGAGATGTTCACATTTTACCTACCATCACCCCGCTACGAAACCCACTCAAAAGGGAGGGCGCTAAATACTTATCATAACAAACATTTCACAAGTTTGTTTCTTAAGACATTTTACTGCGCAACAGAAACACAAAAATGTCTAAAAATATTTGCGAAATTCGTCCACGAGAATATGTATTCAGAATATGTAATTCGTTCTTACGTCTTGTATGTGAAATCTCATTAACCCGTGAACGAATCTAAAAGCAACTTGATTCATTCCAAAATTTGGCAACTCATATTTTTTTCCCCAATGTATCACTTTCGGTCTCATTCGCATTTGTTGTGAAGATGAATTGTTACCTATGTTAAGATTGTTTTTATTTATTATTTGAAAAAAATCCATTTTCAAAGAAATCTTGTTGAAAACGGTTGAAGACTTCGGATTTAAACTAGGACCAAAAATAATAGCATCAAAATTAGGTGTACTGGCGTACTTGGCAGTGAGAACATCATTTATGTAAAATAATATGCAATCTTATACAAGGGCAAGAACTAAGGGGATCGTCATCTTTTGGTGTATTTAACACCTAACGGAAAAATGTCTACTGGCGGTGTTCCTATCTTTTGTCAACCGTAATAAGAAAAGCAAGATCGTTTGCACTTTATTAGCTTCGCAGGAATAGAAATTTTTCTTGTATTTTTTAAAGAATTCTAATTGATTTAGTCTTTACTGCCTCACCTGCCAATAAGAAATTCCACACAATCAGTTTTTGGCTTTCTGATTCTATTGTACTTCCTCAGAGATGTTACCTCGACTTCACTAAAAATGATCGATTTGGCAATTGTAACCCAGGATCTACTTGGTAATCCATAAAAAACCCTCAATGCTCTGAATGTGCTTCCTTATCGTGACATGTCACGGCGTTATTTGTTGCTTCTATGTCAGGGGTATTAATTACTCATTCATGTAGTGAAATCTTTCATATACCCTCTTACTTACGAAGAAAGATGACAATTTATTGTTGGTTCATTTTGAATCAACTTTATTACAAATCCATTCTGTTTTTTTAGGAATTCCTTAGTGGTATCGCCATACACAGTATTGGAAAAAATATACTCATACATGGATGTAAAACTATATATTTTTGCATGGATGTGATTTGATAACGATGAGAACTGATTTAAATGATGTTTTTTGTGAGTTTTTTGTATACATATTTATTAATAAGTGAAGAATAGGGATTCGAGGAGCGTTGGTAGTTCAAGCGGCAGCGGCAATCGCCATCAGTTCCTGTAAAAGAATATTATGTAAGTCAGACTCCAGAAACAGCAAACACTCGAAAATCGCTTCTTGAGACAACATTTGAGTGAAGGAAATGTTAATCACATTAAAAAAAACTGGAATACGTATTTTTTTCTTTTACCATCAAATATAGTGAAAAAATGTAATAAAATAATTGAAACAAATTTTATTTATGAAAAATGTAATAAAATTCACAAGAAAGAAAAATCGTTGTTCAATTGGATAAGTAAAAATAAAACAAAGATATGTAGTTTCTATATGAAGCACGAAAAAAGAACCATGTGCTTCGGATAAAATGTTATATCCCCTCACGCTGCGAAACGCGGCTGCTTAGTGTTAGGAATATTCTTGGAGAAGGAATGAGAAGGTGTCATATCATTGACCTCTCCGAAGTCAGTGTTACTTTTTTTTCGTTTGTTGATGCTTATACGGCGGAATCCCTCTTAACAGGCGCTGATTAACTGGTAACCTGGAAGTTACTTTTCCTCTCTTTCAGCGTGTGTGTATATATNTTAGATACCCTACTATCATTTATGTAAACTTAAATATTGTAAATATTTGTAGGTAAGTTTTTAAAACTCGGATTAACCGGTCTGGATCTCTGTTCCGAAGAGAACGGATAACGGATTCTACTGTACGCGGAAATATATCAGTTAATTTGAACACGTGTCACATGGAATTCACGGATAAAGAAACATCCCGGAAGATCTGTGGAAATATCTTATGGTTAATATTCAAGCAAAAGATTATAGTACTAGAGTTGCAAGCAATCGATAAATAATCAAATAATCTCCCATGAAATGTTTCTTGACAACCTCGGCCACTCTCTACAGTTGCCAGACACATATCAAGGTCTGAGTGACGTGAAAATTGCTGTTATATCAGCTAGCATAAAGAAATATCTAAAATTATTTGAGGAATTTTTAGTAGTGTTGAAATTCGGAATAAAAAATTGTTAGAATTTTCCCATTAGTTCAATGTATATAATGTAGTTCGTCGTTACCTCGCTCGAAGATTTTGTGAAAGGAACGTACCAACAGAAATAAAATTCGAAAGAATCACAATATTAACATGACAACGGTTATTAAAACCTTAATGATCAGAGATTGTTCGAAGTGAAACGGCAGAAATGAAGTTTACCACGTTTTTTAAGTCATTTTAGTGATGACTTTCGATAGTGTGAGTTTGATTCATGCCTCAGGCACTTGAATAATTGTTCACTCTATTTAGTATTATGCAAAGTATTTTATTAAATATCCCACACTAGAGGTACTTAAAATCTTATGTCGCGAATTCCTCCTGACGTACGTTTGGTTGATTTAACATGCAATTATATTAGTAAATACTTGCCAACCATGTGATAACTATTTGGCGACCTTATTTACAAATAGCAAAAAAGAAAACAGGAAAAATACTTTAAATACGTATTGATATAATATTGGATGAAAAATTGTCTTTAATTTTCCTCTTTTATTCCACGAAAGTTGAGGTACTCACTCCGATGCTTCTGCGTTTGCTTAGTCCGGTTTCAATGGCTTCCTTCAGAATCTGCGCGAGCTGCGACTCGAGCTGCTTCCGGTTGTCTGCGAACCATTCTTCAGCGCGCGCAGCTGCCTCTGCGTTAATCAAATCTCCAGCCGATCCTGCACCGGTTACCTCAACCTAGAGTACAAAGAGAAGGTGTGGAAATACTTCTGAGTAAGACGCTGGCATTAGTTAAACGATAACATCCTTGATGATAATTCGTCGCATGGAACACCGGTTTACCTTCTTTTCGAACGTCGTTTCGGAAGTATATTCTATCAAGAATATCACAAAAATGCTATGTTGTAGTGCTTTTTACTAATTAGATATATTTTGTGCCTCATTATTATCTATATAACACAGTAATTAAAACCAATTTTTCCTCACAATGCTAAATTAATGTAGATAGATGTTGAACTAATTCGTGGAGTCAGTCCAGTTATTTATCTACAAACTATTCATAATAAACAATTACATTAGTTTAATTTTTTGTGTATTTCAGAGGAACGCTCCAAAACCATTTCTGCAGCACTCGATTTTTCTTTCCACTTCATTTTCGATGTATAGATGTATTGGAGAATCTCTCGTGTGCCAATGTGTTTCTCAGCTCCGTCTGTACTCTCCTCACGTCTGAAAGAAATTGTTCATACGCAAATTTCTGAGGTAGGCCCCAGCACTCTCTGGTGCGGGTACCCCCTAGTTACACCTGTTTACAAAGTAGCGTTAGTTAGTGCGAAGCTTACAAATTTGCGTTGTTGGCAGTAAAAATACCGTCTCCCTATTGTCACGATTCTTGTAAAATAAAATAAATCATTACACCAACCTGTTCTGTTTATCGTCGACTTATATTTAAATAAATTATAATTTTAATATTTGTGCCTACATTGTTTAAAAAATAATTTTGTATTTTACGACCGTTTTAGTACAAAAAAATTACATTTGTTTCAAATGATACGTGACAACCCATTAGTTTTCATTAATGTAATTTTGCTGCGGCAATTTAATATTAATAAGAATTTTTGGGCGTCTGCTATTTGATCAAAATCCGAATTCAAACGTAATGCTTTAAGTATATGTACCTTTTGTCTACCACAAAAAGCATAAAACACGAAGAAAGTCAAAATTAATTTTATTAGCCAAGTGAATTTTGCCTATATGACCTCGTGTTACAATATCTCTGAATGTACAAATAAATATGTACACATTTTAAGAACGTAAACGAGCTAATAAGTGAATGATGATATTTCGGAAGATTGTGGCGGAGCCACGCATAGGTCACTTTTTCAGCATTAGAATGAAAATTACTCGATAAAAAATAAGTATCTACAAATTTGGTATTTCAAACTTTAGCATCAAAGATTTCAACGAATCATTTTCATATATCTCAATATTTGTCTAATACATGGACTAAGCCTCCATTTCTTCAAACTTGCTTTCTTTTTCAATCACGCTTTTTTCTAGTTATTGAGGATTGTGATGCGTTAGTTAACGCCATAGAATGAAGTTGGGAAGAGTAAATTTTGTGTATTGATTGACATACTTTCTTACACATAAAAATGTTTACATAGCTTTTTTAAGCTGAAGTTAATTTTATTTAATATCTTCTATTGCAATAAATTACGTACACACATTGAGCATCACATCTGACCATAAGTATTCATGAGGTGAGTTTTCTCTTGATACGTGATTGGAGAACATAATAAGGACGAAGGATGATCTATGTATTTATTGATTTATCTTTTGATAATGTATGTTGCATTAGTAATAGATTTTACGAGTGCATACCTGATTCGAATATGTTCGTTCTATTAAAAGGAACTCACGATTAGAAATGTCAATATAAGTAGTAATCATGTTTTCAATGTTAATTTTCTTCTTCAGTAGTGAACTATTCAAATCATTAATTCTTTTGGATAATAAGGATGATCAAGAAAAATTATTTCTCGAAGTTTCTGAAAATCTAATCTCTAAAAATAATATTTTTCTGAATGTTTTAGTTTTGTCAAAGATTAGATTACTAGAAACAAACTTTATAATATAAGAACGCTGTCAAATAATAATAATAATAATAATAATAATCTAATAATAATATTATTAATAAATAATATTAACCATAGTTAAATAATTAATTTGGTGACGGTTGTCTAAACGTGAATAATCTCACTAATTTCCTCGTATTTGGTACACTCAAAAATTTGTGCGTAAATGGTCTGTTTCTGCGTATTGTGGAAAATTTACTTACGAAGACTCCACCAAGGTCCAATGAAACGTCAATGCTTCTTACTGTGTATCCAAAAGCATTAACGACGACGTTCGTTGAGAAATATAAGTCATTAGCTCTCAATCTGAAAAGAAAAAAAAATCTTTAAGTTTTCGGAACTACTACATTTTTTACCTGTATAATTAAATATTCCCCAGTGCATTATCAATACTAACAAAAGTTAACTATTTGGAATGTCTGTTGCATGGAAATCGATGAAATTATTTGAAATTTCAAAGGACCCTTCTAAATGGTTATTTCAACAACAACAAAAGCAGAGTATCGTTAATATTGATGAATTTCAAAAGAAGAAAGAGAATTAAATTTGGCTGCTAATCAGTAGATGTGAATATTCACTCGCATGACTGTTTGCTTCGAAGATTATTTATGTGTCCGCCAGAGTTCGATTGCGTAACGTGAGGCGGGGACTACACATACACTTATAATCTATGACACTGAAACATAGTATCTATGAGACCGTTGAAGCAAAATTATGTAACGGCTTTGAGGAACATTGTTTTCAAGTACACGACCTAAAAGGGAAACGAAAACAAAAGAATGCGGAGGTCTGAAGTGTGCACTTATTCGGCGTTCTGTGTAAAATGTTCCTTCTGCCTGGCTTTTATAACCATTTGTAATTACGTACATATATGCAAACAATACTGAAAACAGTGCGTATTCTTGTAGGTTTTCTTCTTGGTATTTATTTTTTGAAATTAACAAAAATTAATTTAATATCACGAAACTAGAGAAATATATAAATTAACATATGAATTTAATAATAATAATAATAATAATAAATGTATCGTCAAAAAACAGTACAAACTGCGTATGACCACGTGGAGGACAATAAACTAATTTACTCTCCGGAAGCAAGCAAGGGACCTATCCCATCAATTCCGATCAAGGGCCCTAAGGCAGAGGCGGATTCAATTTTTTTTTGCATAAGTTCCTAGATAAGATAAAAAGTTAGCTGCGAGTTTAAATACATATATAATGTCAATATGTTTGTAATTTATCGCAAATATGTTCACTTCCATGAGGAATAAACACCCTCTGAGTAGGGGGTGAAAGAGGATGAAATGAGAATTAATCGAAAATGACAGATATTCAGTTTTCGGAACCTCTGAAACTAGTAGTGATATTCCCTCTGACACCTAAGTACATAACCATCACCAATACACCGTTTGAGAAGGGAATGCAATGTAAAAATTATTGAAAATGATATCAGTGAAGAATTTTCGGCGCCGTTGATCTTATGTAGGGATATACAGATGACGCATGGATCTAAATTCAGCCCCCATGGGAAATAACACACCCCTGGCACCTCTTGGTTGGGAATGGAGTGACGTGTAGAAATAATAAAAAACTATCGAAATTGGAGTTGAATATATCAAGTTCACGACCTGCCTCCATATATTTCTAGCACCCCTAAAGAAGGACAAGTAAAGATCACAAAAAGTTAATTGAATCTTTTAAAATTAATATTCCATATTTTAAAAACACTTTTTGTATCTTCTAAGTACTTGCACCTATGATGAGTGACTAAGGAGGGGACTTTTTTGTAGTTATTTTTTTCTGATTTTAATTTTTATAAAAAGACTTTTTTAATGAGTTTTTTTACCTTTTATTTTATTTATAAGAGTAGCATAGATAATAGCTGAGCTTATTATTAAATATGACTCAAATTTCTATTTCAAGCTTTTTACGTAATCTAAATTACCCTCATTACATTACTGATTCATTTACGCGATCCTTAACGTCCAAATTTAGTCCCATACCGTTTCAGTCAGCTCTTAGATGAGTATTGCGTGTATCTCAAGGATCGAAACGATCGGAGCGTGAGGCGAGGCTACGTCATCATAGCACTCTTCCCTCTGTTAGCACTAACGTGCCTTTCTATGTTTGATAATGAAGTCCTTCTTCATGAATCCCACTTTCCCTATTTTTTTTTCTCTCTAGAGTTTTTTTTAGAGTTTAAAGCCAGTAGAATGATTTCGATAAAATTAATACTTCTTTATAATATTGTTTCTTTTTAACTCTTCCGCATCAAATCGTTACAAGAAATTTTCACTACTTGTACATTTATTGAAACGAGAAAACAGGTTTTGATCTGAGATTCAAATTCCCACTTTCCCAAACGTAATGACATCCCAACGATTGGATGTTACATCCCAACTTTGTATCCGAACTGCATGGTTAGTTTACAGTATCGAAAGAAATCCTTTCCTTCCTATGAATTTGGAATTCATACCCAATCTCTGGGTACTCACATGAATAGTGTTTTCGCAGTTTGTACTCACGTAAAGTTCCCGTCCCCAGAGATAGTCACCATGTTTCCATTCAGCAGCCCGTCCCCGTCCACTTTGTAGCATCCAACTGCCAGCAACGCAGGAACATTCACGGCCACTTTGATAGTGGCGCGCGGCGGAATGAGACCAATGGAGATAGAAGAGCGTCGCACTTCGAAAGCGCCGAGTCCAGTGAAGCGACCGTGCGACACGGAGCCATCGACGTGAAGGACATCTTCGTCTACGTTGATATCCACTTGTTCCACATCCAGAGGATCCAGCACGGGGATGCCGAGCTCAGGGTCTCCCTGCAAGCACCCGTTTCAAAAATAACTAATAATTACAATAAAATCGTGATTTTCATCTCACAACTCCCGAGTGCCTACTCGGGGAGGGAAGTTTTCACCGTCTACGACCAAGTGAAAATTACGACGTATGGGGACTCGAACCTTGGACCTCCACCTTTGGCCGCAGATGTGCTATCGCTGCACCGCCCGCCTCGACTCCTGAAGTCCATATACAAAGACCCAGGCCAAGTGAATGTTGTGTATGGACTTCGGGAGTTGACGCGGGTGGTACAGCAGTTGCACACCTGCGCCATAGCAGGATATCACGGGTTCGAGTCCCGGTCAGTCGCAATTTTTTTCACTCGGTTGTAGACTTTGCAATATTTTGGTTGTTTAATTGTCACCTATTTTTGAAAGCGAGATTTCGACGGAAATATCCGTTTGGGTATCCCTGATTCTGAAAAAGTTGTTTTTGGCATAACGTCCGTCCGTCCATCTGTCTCTCTGCTCGCGGCGATTCTGAGTAAACGGATGAATATATTTAATTCATGTTTCGTATTTACTGTAAATTTTCTTGTTGTCGATGAACGTCCTCTGATTTTTTAGTTTAAAACACATGAATGTCAAAGTACTCTTTCGAATATTTCTAAAAAATGGTTCCAATGATTATGCTTAAATTTTCCGTACGTAAAGAACAATTAGTATGTATTGCATCCGCATTAGAGGTATTTCTCTTGAAAGTTTGGTATAGACGCAGTAAAATAATTTCTGTCTGCTACACATACAGATTACTTCACTGTTTGAAGAAGTTTGAATAATATTTAGCAGTGTAAATGGACCAAACAGACGTAGAATACATTATTCGTAAACTGAAATGAAAGATATGATAATGATAAAATACATAGGAGGACAGCAAACGCACTGCAGATACGAAAATACATCAATTTCTGTCTACAACGAAATTACATTTACATGTTTACACTTTTACGATGTTTTTATCACTCTCTAGTGCAGACGGAGAAACGTATATGAGAAAGTATGTGCAATGGTTTTACACCACTAGTTTTTTTTATAATACTAAGCGTTGAACAAGACTGGTAAAGAGAAACTACTAGGACCCACAATATGAAACACTAAAAAATATTTGATGGTTTTGATAAATTTTGCTAATCTTTAAATTAAAAATTCAGTATCTGAAGAACATAAATGAAGCCCCTACACTATTAAAACTAGCGTCAAGGTATGAGAGTGTTGAAGGAAAAATTTGTTACTATAACTTAAATACCTTTTGAAATCATCCAAAATCTTCTTCAGTTTTGGGTATGTTTGTAACGAAGTATTCATTCCCTGAGAATTTTTCGAGAACATTCGTGCAATTTAGACGTGCATTAAAAATGTTCTTCAATATCGTTACGCTCTAAGCTAAGAAAAAATACATTTTACGCAATAGTCTTTAAATTAATGTTGAATAAAAGTATTTTGTTCGGAGTTCTTCTGTATAAGTCAAATAAATTACAGATGAAATTTTTTGTTACGAAGGGTGAAATAATTACAAATTTAAATGATTGTGAATGAACTGCTAAGATTTAAATAGCTACTAAGTTTCATGCAAGTCAACACATGTGAAATTGTACAAAATTGAACCATCATGTCGCAGAGTTAGATAGTATTTTGTTTAATGGTAGCACTATTGTTTTATACGAAAAATACAAAATTTTAAATTATTGTGACGTCCATCGATTATTATCTTCAAAATCTGGATATTTGCGCCATTCCTGACAAACTTTTGAAACCTCTGTCTCTCTCCTCAAAACTATTTGCGTAGAGAGTTAAAATTTTTGACAAATTCTTCATATTTCTATAAAGCGTAATATTATGTGCAATTTAAGTATGTTCAAATATAAAAATATTTTTTAAGATTCCAAAGACATTATTTTTAATGATTGAAAAATAGAATTTTTTAAAAAATTCTATTTAAGAACCTTTTTGAAATGTATGTACCAAATATAAATATGGGATGAGAATGGGTTCATATTGAGATAAATAATTCTTTATAACAATGCACGGTAAACTGACTGACATGAAACTGTTTGAAACAATTTGTGTCAAGTTTAATTTAATGCCACTAAATACTTGTTTGCATAAGCTTGAAGGTACCTTAGGTCATATATTATCATATATTACTTGATTAATAATAAATCTGTTTTAATATGCAATAATTTTAATTTGCTACAACTGTAGAGCACTAAAAGATGTGTGGATGAGTAGGATTAAGACCGATTCTACAATACGCGTGTTCTGTTTGGGGAGACAGTTGCAAATCAGTATTTTGTAAGGAAGATGAGAAGTGTACAAGGATTATATTTGTTGAAAATGAGTAGTTGCACAGCTTCCACAGGTGCAATGGAAGTCGTGACAGGGCTATGACTAATTGATTTAAACCTACAGAATATTGTTTAAAAACTGAGAGAATATGTGTAAATGAAAAGCTGTCAGGAGGGTAGAATGGAAGGAAAGAATTAACGAGGGAATTATTAGTGGGTTGGCAAACGCGATGGGACAAAAGTTGTAACTGGGAAAGGAGTTACGTATGTATAAGAGGTGTAAGGTGCTGAGACAAGAAAAGAAAGTGGTTTATGACAAACCCATATTTGTTATTGTTCATCACAGGGCACGGTAATTTTAACACATTTATGTAGAATTGGAAAAGAAGAGCATGGACTGTGTTTTTGTGGACAAGGAGAGGAGACAGAAAACCATCTACTGTGGGATTCTGCACTGTATGAAAAGAAGTTCGGAAAGTTTTGGGGAGAGCTATGGAAGATATAAATAGTAAATTCTGAAACAAAACATTGTTACTGACGAATAGAAAAACTTAGAGTAATTTGAACAGTACGTGCAATGAGTTCGGAATATTAAGTGATATCTTCAAGACAAGTGATGCGAACGGTGGAAGAGTGCGACCCCAGGAACGAAAGAATGGCTGAGGATGGAAAAAACTAGGGTTGAATACCCATGTGTACTCCGGAATGACATAATTAAGTTACATTAATTATGACATTATAAGAAGTTGTAATACATAAAAAAATATTTAAGTAAACTATTTAAAAAGTATATCTTTGGTACTTCACGTACATGAAGAATGATATCTCTGAGATCATCTAGTGTATCATCGATGACGTTCCGTAAAGTTGCCTCGTCAGCGAAGGAGGCAGTTGCTCGAGCTCCGACAGTGGCAGAGATCGCCAGAACTGCCAACACCACGATCAAAATGGTTGCAGCTAAGCCCTTCATGTCTCCAAGGATACTACACAAACGTGTGCCGTAGACTTGTCTTCCACGCTTTTATAGCACGTTCCAGTCACGTGATTCTGCTCCCTACTCTTGGGGGATGCACCTTGACATTGATTTTTTGATAATGTCACTGATTAGATTAAGGTTATGGAATGGGTATGGAATGTACGTGGATTTGGAATGTTCAAATTGGTTTTTCTGATCCTCAAAGTTTCGAAATACTAACCCTCGTAGCTTTAATATATTTATCCCCCTTCAAATATTTTTCATAAAGAGATTTTTTACAGTTTAATACGACGTGTCATTGCAACCTGTTCGTTATAAACATGTTCTGTTTAATAAAATAATAATATTGTCATGAAAGTGTCAAAAGAGTAATTATAGGTGTCGTGGTTAACGTTCAAAATGTTTTGTCAGGTCAACATGTTTCTATTTTATTAATATGTAATGGTATTGTACATATGCAAGGGGGTATTTTAATTTGTTTACTTTACCTCAATTTGTACGAAAAGTACTATTTTATTTCATTTTTAAATTTTAAAGTGCCTAAAATTAAGTTTCGAAATGATGGTGAAACTTTTGTTTTGAAACACTTTAAGTTCTCATAGCGGGTGATGAGACATCAAGTTATGCTAAATATCCGTCCATAAATAATATTTGTTAGTAGATTGCTGTTTCTCACTATTATGTGAAGACGCGTGAAGCTATTTGAAAATCTGCAAGCTTTAGATCATTTGATTGAGATAGTACGAGCATCATATTGAAAGTTTTTGAATAATCTACTTTTTTATGAAAGAAACAAACTACTATTTATCAACTCGTCTATATATATTTGGATGGAATTAATATTTGGATAAAACCATCTTACATATTTACAGACTCTTAAGGATCCACCTCCGAATGGATGCTGTTAAAATAAATTCATCTCTAATTGAGATAAAAACTGTCACTCCTTCGACAAATTAATTGTAGAAGAGAACATTACGCAATTCTCATTGCCTTCCGGGCATTTAAAAAAGGGCTTGAATTCAATTGTAATTAATGGTTCGCATTTTTAAATACATCATAATTCATGAACGAATGTTGTAATAACTTTTTATACATTAACATAATAGATAACATTATTAAACGTTTTGTACGTGGTTATGTGCTCGACTAGCGCCTGGAACACTCATGCTACATTTAACGTATGAATTTTATTAATTTAATAGTTTCTTTATTATCATACAATCTCATTCGATTTCATGATTTTTTTCTTATTAATCAGGAATTATTTGTTTGTTTTTAATTCGTTAAAAATACGTATGAGCTTTTTTTCATCAACAAACGATACTTATCCATTGTCTAAAAGATTTTGGTCACTTATTTACTGTATTGAAGAATTGAGAACACGGATGTTATTTTTCTTCTTGCTTCTCAAGATGCTAATTCTACGCATTCAAACAATTTGTATCATTATCGCGGTAAGATTCAATTTCCATATGTCAAATTTCTGGAAGTTGTGGATGCCAATAAAATAACTGTTTTAATTTTCTAATTACATGCTCAAAACCTCAGGACGTGGTTTTAATTAATTCAAAACGTTCTAATTTTTTGGTTTACGCAGCATTGGGCTAAATCGTATATCTCAACTTTCAAACATTCTTTATGTTGATGTACAATTTAGAAATATATAGGATAAATGTTGAGAATGTTGGGAGTATTTTAAATAGAAAAACATCTTTGGAGCATTTCTTTGTTTTCGATATCAGAGTTTTATCTGAGACAAAATCTCATCGCGTATTGTCGTGATCATGCGTAGTGTCAGTTGGTTTTCCCTTATTTCCTTTATCTAATCATCGATGAGCATGTGAATCAATGTGCATTGTTTTTTTTAGAATATCAGGTGACAATTAACAACACCTGAGTTAGAATTGAAAAATACTTGAAACAAGAACATAATAGGCTCGTCGATTGGACTTCATATTGAACAGGTGCACTATCTCCCGAGGTTTCCTTTCGTTTTCTTTTTTCTTGGTTCATTATGTTCTGAATTACTAGCTTACTCATTGGGAAACGATATATTATATGAATTTTTATTTTACTTGTGGTTAGAAGTTATATATAAAACGTAACTTTCTGTAAGTACCATCTTTTATCCCGCCATACTTTAAAAAAATCCAACATGGGGGTATCAATACAGATATTATTTTCTGGATATAAAATGCATCGTAATCTTACATTGTAACTATAGACTCATTGCATTGCTATTGCTTCAAAGATTCAAATTAAAAACGAATAATTTTGTGTTCCACATGCTTACCAAACTGTGAGAATAAAAATATTATATTATGAATATCACAATGAGTTCTATGCTTTTCGTTTCTTGATTAACATTTATTTCATACTCCTTGAAAATTCTGTGCTATGAAACATACGGACTTATAATAAATGGGATTAAAAAATATAATTTTGACTTTCTGAATGAATTATTGTTTATTATAGCAAATATTTCTTTTGATATTAGTATAAAAAGTTCCGAAATATTGGAGAAGACACCGAAACTCGAATTTTAAACTTGTTGTTTTTATCATTTAAAAATGTAGAGCGAAGACTATAAGGATATATGTCTTTTTTTACAAAGATTCATCATTGGTGAGTAAATTTCTTTTCGGTGTCAGAGATCGATTTGATGAACTTTGACATGTTGTTCTGATTATACGTCTCATTTGGTTTTACCTTGTTTTGTGGATAGTACTCATTGAAGAGGTGTAATGCAGTGTGTTTTGTTTAGAATTCAGGTGCCAATTAAATACGTACAAGTTAGCAATAAAAAAAGCTCTTGCAACGAGGTCATTCTTTGCTCTTCCACTTAACTTCGTATTCCACAGTTGCTTTATCTCCGAAAGGTCAATCATTTCAAACCTTGTTTTCTGTTCTTCACATCCTTTCTTACTAAATTACGCATTTTAAAACACATAAAACGTACTTTTTTTATGTTTTCTTGGTTTGTGTTTTTTTATATTTATTTGAATGTTTAATTATTTTGCTGTTATTATAAATTATGTATACCTTTATGAATGTTCTTTATTCGTATGTGTTTAAAGTTTATTGTTACTGAATTTGTATCGACAGATATATATTTATTAAATTTATTTCAATAAATATGGGGAACCTTATCTTTGAAACTTTCCCCTCCCAGCTCGTGATTTGATAATGGGTTTCCCTCCATCAGTAAATGAGTTAAACAGAGTTGCTTCTTTCTTGCCTTCCCTGATGTATTATTCATTCAATCTCGTATGTACTTATTGCTACTATTGGAAATGATGAATGTACTTTTTGATTTAAAACATCATCATCACATGAATAGATGATATTATAGAAAGGGGTCTAAGCTCCAGTCTTTTAACCCGAAAATGGAATCGAATACGACGTCACTGGTCAAGGGCGTTTGCAGACTGGGGCAAGTTGGGGAAGTTGCCCCACTTTAAGAGTTAGGGCAGATAACCAATTTTCCATATGGAACATTTAGTGAAAGAAGTAGTTGAAAAATTTGCAACTAATCCTCACACACTATTGTTTAAAAAATATTTCTGTTAAATAAATTGTGTTTTTAAATTAAAATTTAAACTTTTAATAATGGTGTGCATTATTGTATGGCATTCATTTCTCTTTGATATAGTTTGGATTAGAAATCTTCCCCTCCTTACGCTTTGAGCTGGATACGCCCTTATCACTGGTCTCAGACCAGTTATCAATAAATAGTACAGTTCTTTGTATTTACCAAATACTGTTATTCAGTGGAGTAAAAATGAAATATTGTAATATTGAGGAATGCAGAACATCAGAACATCAACAGAAATGCAGATATGTAATTTGGCAAAGCTTTTAATTTTATTTTGTCGGCACAGGCTAAAAGAAATCTAATAATTTCGTTAACAAAAACAAACACATGATAATGAGGAAATAAACAAAACATTACCCAATAACACAATTTAGAACTAAAGAACAAAGTATTAAAATCGAATATTGCTCAAAATTTACAGTTAGACCCTAAATAATGACGTAAAATCGTAGAATGACCAATTATCGAATTCTTGGAACTATTTAAATTAATTGTAATATGTCAGATGCGTTGATATTCGTTTTATATACGCTCAAGGACATTCGTACTATCACGTATTTTAAATTTTTCTCGTCTCCTTTCATTGAGCGAAGTTAACAAAACATTTTGTGCACCTGCAGGAGTATATATTTTAATCCTTTAGTTTGATTTATTTCCAAATGTTTTATTTATGTATAATAACCTTTAACACGATGCTCGTGCTTGATATAAGACTTAAAATATTGAAGCTACATTTACATTAAAGCAAAGCTCATAGAAAACATGCGGACGAAGCAAAGGATTAAAGTAGAGATTTGTCTTGAGAATGACATAAATTCTATGCATTTCTTAAATAAAATGTGTGAGGTAGTAAAACATCTTATCCATTTAATATTATCACCTTGATCCGAATTGATAGAATAGTCCCTTTTTCTCTTCTGAAATGTAAATTAATTTATTGTCATCTACTGGTCATAAGTCGTTTGTAATTGCATTTTTCATAATTAATTTAAAATGTTATTATTATTTTTTATTAATTATTATAACCAATCATTGTAATAAGTGCTTTGAACTATATGTCTCTTGGAAGCACGCTGTAATAACATTATACTTAAGTATTGTTATTACAGCAAGTTGGTGTTTTGCGCAAATTACTTTCACAAGTAAGTGCTTCGTTCGATTTTCGTGCTGTCGTAGCATATTGCGCTGAACAGTTGTCGCATAGTGTTCGCTTGGAAAGATATACTATATTTGGATGGAGGAGGGTGATGGTGTGCTGTTATAATCGTGAGATGAAATTTCCCCTCATCTAAAGTATTCCGGTGTTCTCAAAGAAACAAAAAAAAATGCCACAAGGAGGAAAATCTCTACAAGATCAGTGACTCTAAAATTAATCATCCTCATTCTCTATATTATCTAATATGATACATCGCGTAACATAGAGCAATGGGCGAATTCGTAGATAATTAATTCCATTTAAAGGAAACCTATATTTGAAAACAGATTCTGAGTGCAAAATATTGGAAGTGCCCTCGCTTCTCCTTTGGTGGCATTGCGGGGATCCATGCTCTTCGAATGTCCCTGTTTTAAAAACTTAGACTAAACATAATGTCCCATTATCTTTATATTTATAGTGTGGATATATATCATATTACGTGTAAGTAGGTCTACTAACGTTACGGAATACCTATCGCCCTGATTAAAGAAATATTCCTGATATTAAATTATGTTCTTAGACCTAACTGTACTCCTATGTGCCAAAACGATAGCAGAATAAATAACATATTGTTGAATTATCTACACAACCCAATCGATTCCTTTCTACAGTATTTTATATGTTTTTATGTACTAATCCACAAAATTAGAACTCGTACGTTAGAATCCTATAATGATATTGTTGGAGAAATAAGTCAAAAATTTCCTGATCATGTTCTGATTCCAATACTGTTTTAAAATTGTTAACACAGAAAGTGAATTTTTGGTTCCAACTCATTGGCTATTTTGGTTCCAAAACATTTTGCTGTTGAATAATTCTGAGCAAGTGCGCATACGTTGCAAACTATTTTTCAAAGAGCAAAAATGAATTTAAGCTATAATATATCGAAGTTTGTATTATTAATGTTCAGGGATATATTTTTTTTTCATTTCCTTTTATTTCTCTACTCCCTGCTTTTTGATTATTACCATGAATACTTTATAATTTTTATGTTCTCTGTTATTGTATCTCTTATTTGTATCCTTCTTCTCCTGGATTAAGTTATCTCTTAGTGGTTTTTACCCTATTAGGCTTGGCCCGTTTCCACCATTGTGGCGCTTACGACATTTATTCCGCTACCTCCTGTTTTATTGATCTCCTACATCTTAATAATCTTCCTGCACATTCTTCAATAATAGTGTATGTTATTTCGCCACTTATGTAGTTTATCCAACTGTCCAATATATTGTTTACATGCCAGAACATGAGTGGGTTAAAAATTATTTGCATAGGAACTCAATCTAATATGAGATAATCGAATTACATCTAAAGAGCAAAATGTTAATATACTAACATTTCTGAAATGTGACCATATTCACATTTTTTTATGTCACTCCATGACTAATCAATGAATGCAAAACTATACTTCAAATTCTCGTTTGGATACCCATTTCACAAAAATTCAATTAATTTAATAAATTTTACCGCATTATAATTTACGTTTCTTATTATATAAGACTATAGTAAATATAGAAAATATTAACCAGGCCACACGAATTTTCTTTCTTTTGAATGGTATGAACGTTTTGTTGCGAAACGTTACCTTCTTTACTTGCTATCCCAGTATCCTTCTTTTGCTTCGCGATATAATGGATCTCTCGCTTTTCTGTCTTATTAGCAAGAAAAAATGTGAACCAAAAAGTTGTAATATACTTCATGAAAGTAATACTTAGCGAAATCACCTAATACGACATCCTATCTAAATACGATTGTTATTGATTAAACACTGAATTTGACTCTTGAAGATAATCTATTGCAAAAAGTAATGTACGCGGATTTCTCTACATTAATTATAGNGCAAAAAGTAATGTACGCGGATTTCTCTATATTAATTATAGACTGCTCTTCGAGTTACTGCCGTGACATATCCGAGAAAGGACAATGCATGACTCGTATTCCTGAAACCTTAGAAAATGTTAGGAAAAAATTATTAAGCAAATGTCAGGTTAAAATCAGACCAAATTCTGCAAATTTTCAACACATTTGTGAGGAAGAGCATTGAAAGTTTTATTATCAAGGTACATGGCGCGTATAACTTAAGAATTGATCACGACAACTTATTAATGACGGTCCATTTGAAAGGTATGGTCTATTTTTGATCCAATGGAAACCGTTGAGAGGACCACTTTCGTTGACGAGGTAATTTCCAATAGTTATATCTTATTTCATAATTTCGAAATGTCTAATTAAAAATATTCATGTTATATAGTATATGTCAAGATTTCGGTTAGTTGTTGGAGAGCAGAAAATAGGTTGTTAAANCAATAATCTATTTGTCTATTACAATACAGCACGTAAATTTTTGCCATTAGCTATACCTGATTTCAGGGTTTTTAAATCTCATGTAATTTTGACATAATACATAGACGCGGTTACGAAATTAGCGCGTGACATTCCTTGAGCAAGATTAAGGTTTAGAAAATGATTTTTCGGTTTTTTCTGTACATTATTTGATTACTGCTTCCATTCACATATTACGATATAGTTGCTACCTCTATTTCCTTCAACCTGACTTTGATAGAGTTTACAAGTAAAGATATTTGCAGTTCATGATGAACTTTAGCATAGTTTTAATTAGTAGTGTGGATTATTTGTCAACATTATTTTATCGCAATTATTAATGAACCAATTGTTGATGAAATATTTTTGTATTGTAAGAAATCCTCCCCATTGAACTTAGAATTAAAAACCATCTTAAATTACTATTGCGGGTCACAATTATCGAGAGCTGAGACCCATACTCCATTATCAATATTATTATTATTATTATTTTATTTAGTTCTCTCAACTTGTGTTGGTTTTTCTCTCAGCAGTGGATTATTAAATCAAGTTCTGCTGGGAGGAAGAATCTATTTCAGGTCCAAGAAATTTCTGGTAATATGGGCTGAGGACAGAAGGACGCTGTGTTGCAATCTACTTGGTGTCGACCAGGGATTGGGGTACTAGTCCTAGGGTAGATAAAATGTTAGGTACTATGATCGCTTCTTGAACATTCCAGAGTTTTTTTTTACTTCAAAGGCTAGTTGTTTGTATTTTGCCGTTCTTTGTTTTTTCTAGATTGTTGTAATTTACGACAGCAAAATCGATGAGATATACTTTTGATTCTTTTCTTTTCCAAAGGATGGTATCAGGTCTGTTGTGAATTGTTGTTAGGTCAGTGAGAATGCTTCTGTCCCAGTACAAAATATTTGCTTTCAAATCGTCTTGCAGGACTGGTTGAGGTTTGTACAGATGATCTGGTGGTATGGGATTCTTAATGAAGTTCAGTGATTTTGCAATTTCCAGGTGAATTATTTTTCCCATGTTATCGTGTCCTATTATTATTATTATTATTTTGAACTTTTTTCTCAACTTGTAGTTGGATTCAGGTAAGATGCGGGATGTATCAAGCATCCTCACCTCAAACAATGTCACAATTTAAAAATCTTCTAACTATTCTAAGTGTTAAGGATGGCTGCTTAATGTAAAGTTAGAAATATGTTTTTAGGAGATGAAGCCGATTGATGCTCAAATGCAGACAGTGAGGGATGACTCCAGTGATGGACAGGACTGTAGGAACTGTATATACACACTCCATATTCCATAAGCGAAGAATTTCCGTTTTCAAATCTTCGTATTTTTGAATTTTATCATTGAATGTAGTTTGTTGTTTGTGGGTATTGGTTACTGCAATATTACTATTATTATTATTATTACTATTATTATTAATATTATTATTATAGTATGAAAGTGTTCCTCTTATAAAATTTGTCTAACGATCACTGTTTTCAAATTCCCCGGATAAATTATTGTACTTCTCTCTTCTACCAGTTCTCTAAAAAGTTAATCTTTGTAAATTAAGCAATTATTATTCGTTAAGTGTTTCTCTGATTTCCACATTAATGAGTCAGAATTATTACATATAGATTTTAAACGTGTTCTAGATTTTGTAAGCAAACATGTTCCCTATTTTATTTAATAAGCCTTATATATTCATGTATAACATAAAGCATTTTAATATTTTACTTTAAATTTTTTTCTACTGTCTTAAGACAAAAGAAATTAGCTTCTTGTTCTGTTTCAACCAGTTGTAATTCTTTTACATTGTTTTATTTTCCCAGATATTTATCCTTTTTTTCTAAGTCACATTCATTCGTAATTCTAATGAGGTTAGTCTTCAGTTCTCTTCATTGATTTATCTATATTTACTTGCTTTATCCATATGGATTCAAAATGTCCTTCTTTACATTTAATATTTACTTTCCAAAATAGTTCTATTATAAATATTTAGAGTTATTGATACTAGGAGGAGCTGGATAGAGTAAGGAATGTTTGCTTTTCAGTAGTCATAGCTATATGAACTGGGACATTCATTTGAAAAGCTACAAATTCTCTGGCCCCATCGGGAATTGAACCCGGGATGACTTGGTGGTGAGCGACAACACTATCACCTGAGCAGCAGGCGGGACACTAATTATAAATGGAAATATCAGTTCATAAAAATAGAATATTTAATTTTCATTTTTAATTCCTTTTTTTTAGAAGTTTTAGAAACCTTGTTTTGAAAAATGTAGTTGTTAAACCTAACAATTGTTTTATATTTGTTTTATTTGGCTTTTATTGACTACTAGGACGTTCAAATTTATTAATTTTGCACTTGATCAATAATTGTACAAATACTTTCATGTTTATCTCATGTTTGTAACCCATTTTTGAAGATATATTCCGAGATCATTTTGCACCAATTCATTTACCCACGTAAATTACGCTCTTAATTCTTTGCTTTATTTTTTTAAAAATTTCTCTATTTCATTTACTTCCGCATTGTATTGGTCAAATAGGAATGTTATAGATTGCTTAATATCTTTTCGTGGGTATCTTCCCTCAAAAGGTACGCACGAAACGTTTTTTCTTGTTAACACTCTCCAAATTAGTGTCATTCAAAGACTCACAATCCACAATATCAGTCTATTGGCTCTGCAACATTAGATGCAACAGTTCCTGTGGCTGCTTCTTGCATTCTACATTCCTGACACAGCCAGGCAGTTTCCTTTTTTAAGAGTTGTATTTTACTCAAGTGTTGTATAATTCCAAAAAATATATTTACTAAACATACACAACAGCAATTGAATTTAAAACTTTTACTCTTAAATAAATAATCATTCAAACATGTCACTTGACCATCAAAAGAAATATGTCCTTCCAAAAACCATATTCATTCAACCAGCATTATTCACATATAAGTATTCCTTTGCAAAAAAAATTATAAAATATTTGCTCTTAATAAAATATCTTTACAATGACACACAAACCAATTATAAATACATTATTACCTTGACGAAAAAATTACTGTTAGATCACTGTTTATTTTTGCATACTAACCTTAATTTCTAAAGGCACAAACACTTAAAAGTTCAGAACAAACAGTTTTAAACCTGCAGATTCACCTAGGAAGACAATCTATTGCACACACTCCACAAAATACAAAACTTATTATTTCCAGTTTTTTTGACAATGCATTCAAAAACCACACAAGATTATTTATTACAACAAATAAATAAACAAATTGTAATACTAAAAAGTATAAAGTGAACTAATAAAAAATTATTTAAACAAAAAAATTTATTCAAGCTGTGTACTAAAAAGTAAAATAAGTTAAGATTTTTTATTTAGGTAGTGCAATGTCAAATGCTAATACCACCATGCATACAAGTATTTCACATTAGTAAATCATAATTAAAATAAACAAACTAATTTATCACTAAAAATGATTTAATATTATATGTTAAATTATTTTCTTTCAAAAAGCTTCTTGCGCGAATTGTATTTTTACATATATAATGCATACTTTCTCAAGTAATTACTTACCAACCAATCGCTGTTCTTTGAAATAAATTGGTATCTTCTTTCATAAACAATCTTTAAAATATTATATTATCTATTAAAATTTGGAGTTAGTGCAGTTACTAATTTTCTAAAGTTAATTCTACAAAGGTCAGATGCGGCGTAGAATACGAAAAAATCGGGCGTTTTTCATGGATTTTCGCATAAATAAAATTTTTGCTTACACTCCCAGAAAGTTTTAATGCAACTATCTAAACTTTGAAGATATTTCTTTTCACTTGATTGCTGTTTTATTACATTTGGTCAATATGTTGAGGATATGTCATATTGTGAACATAATTTCCACTCTGACCTACTCAGACGAAATTAATAATTTTATAAAGGAAAACATGTCTATACCGACCGCGCAAACATGAATGGGTCGATCCACACAAAGTGATCCAGGTCAAGTCGTCTCGCACCTCATCAGAAATATTTCTTTTTTTTATTGAGAGTTAAAAAAATATAAAACATAATTGAAAAAAAAATACCAAGTCTGGTTACAAAATGCCGGTCGTTTTTGTTTTCGCGCGCTCACATTTGTCCTTAAAAAACTTATACTTATCCTTTCTTTTTTCAAGATTAGTCTACGACAATTAACGTCCATTATAAATTCTAATTAAATAAAAGAGAAAAATATTAAATAAGTAATGAAAGACTTATGACCTTTCAAAACTTACGACCTTCTTTTTACGAAAGTCGTCGGTCTTTCATTATTTCTTCAATATTAGTTTAGCTTATACTTTTTAAATAAAGACATTGTTTTCGGGAGTTTCAAGATATGTTAGGTTAAAGTTTGCACAAAGAATTTATTTATTTATTTACCCGCGTCTTATTGATTTCGCATCATTAATTAGAAGTTTTCTATAGATTTCGCATCATTTCAAAATAAACAAATTTGTATTTTTTAAATCAATTTTCTAAAGGAAGGGATAAAGTCTGAGACCTAACTACTTTTGGCTTGTACATGTTTATACATTGATAATAAGTACAGATTCATTCTTGAGGTATGTGTCCTTTCCATATTTTGACATTTCAAAAATCGAACTTTTTCAACTCCTCTCTTTTTTGAAAGCTTTGTTTGGGGACTTAATACAAATTTTACATTTAATAGTCTAGTCTATGATTTGAAGGTCTCTAGTGTCGAGGTCAAGTAATTGTGGAGCACTACTCCCCCAGGGGACTTACATCTAGTAAATACGTGTTTGGCGAACAGGGGGTTCCGAGCTGAGTCTGGCATAACTTCCACTTAGTTTTGCTAGGCTCCTTCCTTGGGCTCTAATGACCTCAATGTTGACGAGCCCTAAAGCCATACCCACACACACACACAAAAAAGGCTCCTTCCTTTCTCTTTCCTGACCTTTCTTGGTCACCTCTTGTTCTTTTCGATCCCGACGCTATTAGGGCTAGGGTATCTTTCATTTTCCTTTTTCTTCTTTTTTTAGCGTGTTAAGTAAAGTCTTGAGATATGTTGGAATTTGAGTTTTGAGTTGTAATTCAGGAGGGTTTTTAGTGGGTATGGCTGAGTCATTCGGCGAGTCCCACTCGCGGGGAGACTCATGTTGGCTCTCCCTAGTGCGTTACTGCATTTTCCCCACCTGTACAAGTTTTAAGGGATAGTTTGACTTTGACTATGATATTAAACTACTGTAAAAAGTACAACTTTGAGCTTCAACTGTATCAGAGATATAATTTTCCAAACTTTTTTAAAACTTTTCTTCTCAACTTATATGAATAGTCAATTTTAAATCCTCAGCCCAATCCAATGATGTGCTCTTATACAATAATATTTTAACAAATCATTATGAAATATAAGAAATAGTAACATGGCTTGCTAAATGTTTATAATTTTATTGAAATTAATTATACATGCCATAATGTTGTACTAGCACTATATCAGAGGTGCTTATCCAAAAGTTATCTTTCTTAAGAAAGCTTAGCTCCTTATTTTCATACTATTAAATAGCATAAGCGGTAGCCACACATGATCCAGGACATTCGCATTCCTGAGTGTGCGGTCTGTATACGCACGTTTTCGTACATTAATAATTTATTAATTCCGTGAGACCAGTTCTGATTACTATACACGATCTTGACTTTCTTTGCCTCTCAAGAAGGAGGTGTTCGCAAAGTTCCGGGAGGGTAATATTTTTAGAATTAGTTTCAGGATTCCTGTTCTCGAAGGGTCGCCTATGACCACTGTTCGCAAAGGACCGTGATCGCCAAGGGCCAGCGACCAATTTATCATACTCAAGTCTTTATAATATTCATTAAGTTAAACAAGGCATCACCTAAATTAGAGTAATTCAAATTTCTAACGTTTTTATAATTTAACGATTAATACACGTCCAAACATTATCAGATGGTTCACAGGGTTTTTATTGATTGAAATTACGTAATGATCGTAGTCTTTATTTCTATTTTCTCCCACAAAGATAGCACTTTGGAACATGTAAAGAAATGTACCATTAAATTTATGAAAATATAAATGGTTCATTGAGAAATTTTTTTTTCCTTTGATTAATTTATTTTTGAAAATACACTTATTTTGATAACAGTAATTGGTCAACGTTAGTCATCTCACATTTGTTTCTTTGTAGGTGGTATGCTCTTGATATGGAACTTCAGCTTCCAGGCATCATGTTGACGGTGGCATAGGCATCATATTGTTTTCCCTAAGATATTTCACCAACTTTATCCAATCCTGAGACAAAAGATGTTTTTGTATTGTTTCTTTAAGTGTAATAAATTTCCACTTACACGCATTTCTAGTCTGTTTGAAAATATGTCAAAATACATCAGGTACTATACGGGTACAATACCTAATTAACGGACGCATAAATTCACTTCATTTCTATAAGTTTTTAAAAATATAATAATAGACTAATAACACTTAGTGCGATATTGGCAAGCTACAATGATAATGTCAGTAACTTAAACATTGGCACGAAAAATTGGGAAATTAAATATCCGCCGGATGTAGGTAAACACAAATATTAATTACTAAAACATAATTCATGAAATTGTGGAATAGTAGCTACATAGTACTCTGCTAATCAGGCTTATTATTCGCTCATTTACAATTTTTGCCTTGAATAAATCTCTGTATTTTCGTACTTTGAGGGCTTGTTGAAAACATTGACGACTTCTACGGTACTTCAAAAAAAAAAACAAAAAAAAATTGGGGAGTCTTAGATTTTTGTATTTTGCACCAACGAACTACCCTTTACCTTTCCAAAATTTTCCGGCCTTAAGCTTTGTGAAAAATCCCCGTTTCCTGCCACGTACCGTTTAAGTAGCCAATGAAGAGTGTTTTACAAACTATAGTCGATATAATCGATATAAGCTTTATTGTATCCATAACACCAATTTTATATTGTTAAGTGATTTAAGTCTTCTTACAAACGAGACGTGTCACTGAATGAATGATACACTTCACTTTCTCAAGTGTTTATGAAATCTTCAGTTAAAACGTATATGATATAATTAGTTGGTAAGATAAGTTTTATGTTTTCAAATGATACTTACTAATGTAGTTTTCGCTCTAAAATATGCACACATTTCAGTCTCAACCAATTCAGCTACGGCAGAAAATACAGTATTCATGTATTCATCCACTAAATCGGTGAATATTTCTCCAACTATCTCAGAAGTAATCCCTCCTCCAAGCAAACCTGTTAATTCAACCTGGAATAAAATATAAAGAATATCAAGGAAATATTCTCAAAGGTTATTATAGATTTACAAATTTTCTTATAGATATTTTTACATTAGATATGTCACCACTGATACAACATATCCATACATTCACGCAAGAAGAATGGAACAGGGCAAGAAATAGATGACTGACGTTGAGATTTGTTTCTTAATTTGAGGCACGGAAACACATTTAAAACATTTAAAAATTGCTTTGACAAGGAAAGAAAATAATTCTTAAGTTATCTCAGCTAGGTACCTTATATTACTTATCATCTGTGTAAAGACGTATATCAAATAATATTTTGTTATGAAGAATAACAGCGGTTTTCAAGTAATAACCTCATATCATGTTAGCGGCACCTTTTATATAATCTACTTAATGTTCAGCGGAATAAATTTTAATCATACTTCAAACTAGATCAATTTTTACATATTACAGCCGTCGAAGTGAGTTCACGTCCTATGGGATAAAGTGAAAGCTCTCAAGTATTTCTTATCTTTTACATTTCTTTTCTCCTATTTACCTACTTCTTTACTGACCTTCGCTTTTATATTCTTTACTGACCTTCTCTATGTGCTGAACGCTCATACGTGGTTGAGGTAAGTCAAATCATGAGGAAGGTTAATGGTGTTCTGCAGAAGACCAATTCCTTCACCGTGACATTTGACTGTCCTCAACTACCGAAAGTTCTAAAAGTCGGATGACTTTACCTGCCACTGCTGCCTCTATTTCCAAATTCTCTGCGCCGTTTCAATTGCCCAAGATTTGGCCACATGACAACATCGTGTAATTGCCGTGCTATTTGTGGCAAGTGTGGGAAACAGGAACAATAACCCGGCATTCCATGCCCGGGGACTGCTATGTGCATTAATTGCTCAGGCAATATACAACAACACCGTCCAAGACGTCGCAGAGACGTAAAAGGAACGTCTCTGTTCTTCCTTCCTCCGAATTGGATTGTGCATTGTCCGACGGTAACGCGGAAATGCACAGTCAGGAGCCCGTCCCAGTAGGTTCCAAATCGTAATAGCTTCCGTACTTCAGTGGAACCAAAAGGTTTTAGAACTCAACGTGAAGAGTTACAGCTCTTAGCGCGTCGCAATCCGATCTGTATTTGCCTGCAAGAGACAAACCTTTTACCAGAACAGTCTCTGCGGGGATACATCAGCTTCAGATATGGCACAACGGGAGATCGAGCAAGAGGTGGAGTGTCCGTGTTTGTTAGAAACACTATCCTCTCGTCACCCGTTCTCCTACAAATTTAAATCCGGGCTGTAGCAGTCACAATTCTCAGCATACCGACTATGACCGTGTGTTCAATATATCTTCTTCCGACACGAGATCTCTCGGAGACTTCTCTCAGGGATTTAATTCACCAGCTTCCTCGACGATTCCTCCTCCTTGGAGATTTTAACGACCACAGTTTACTGTGGGTTTTATCGAGCAATTGCTCCAGAGGCAAACTGCTGAATTATCTCTTCGAGCGTGAAGATTTATGTATCATCAACACCGGGGAGATGACCAACTTTGCGTTTGCCACGGGGTCATGGACTGCTATAAACCTATCAATTTGTTCTCCTGTGGTTGCTGATATCTTTCAATGGCAGGTAGAAGGTAATCTGCATGGTAGTAATCATCATCCTATCTGGTTGTCCTTGAAGGGATGTGCGACTGTTTCCGAATGCAAGCCTCAGAAATGGATTCTCAGAAAGGCTAACTGGACACTATCGTTCTCTGCCTGTCTTCAGAGAAACAAAAAGTGTCCAAGAGAGGATTCATCACGCCACTGAAGAATCCATTCCGAAAACATCTTTGTTAACTCAAAGACCTCATGTCCCCTGGAAGGACGCATGTAAGTTCGCCACGCGGACGTGGTGAAGAGCGTTGCGGAAATTTAAGGGTAGTCCATCTCCAAAAACCCTCACCGCGTATCGGATTGCTAGAGCCAAAGCGCGTAGAACCATCAAAGAATCCTGATCCGGCTCCTGTAAAGAGTTTCCAAATACTATTAAGAGAGCAACATCATCCACTAAAGTATAGGAGCCAATTCGAAAGATATCTGGAAGTATTTTCGAGTCCCAATATCTAGACTCATGTATCAGTGTCAGATTCTAACCAATAACAGAGAAATTTCAACAGTGATGGCTAAATTCTTCGTTAATCTAACAGCTACAGCAAACTGTGATTCTGATTTAGCGAGGAAAAGTGAAATAGCAGTGAGCACCTCCCTTGACTTCCTTTCCACCAACTGGGAACCCTACAACTCTTCCTTTTCTATGTGGGAACTTGAGTCTGCTCTAGCGACAGCCCACGACACTGCTCCTGGCCCTGATTCCAAACACTATGCGATGCTCAGACAACTCAGTCTAGAACCAAAAGAATAACCTCTGGATATCTTTAATCATTCATGGTCAAAGAGAGTATTCTTTAATTCCTGGAAAGAAGAAGGTCTTATCTCTCTACTAAAACCAGGAAAGGACAAAATGATATCAGAAGTTATCGAAGAATCGCCTTGACGAGTTGTGTTGGTAAAACTCTGGAGAGAATTATCAACCGACGTCACGTTTGATATCTTGAACGGCATGACTTGCTGAGTCGATCTCAGTGTGGTTTCAGGCAGTTCCATTCCACCCTGGACAATTTACTTCTCCTGGAAACAGAAATTCAAGATGCCTTCGTCTGAAGACAACATGTCGTCGGAATATTCTTTGACATCGAAAAGGCTTATGATAATACTTGGCGTCATGACTTTTTAAAACATCTCTATGCCTGGTGTTTTCGAAGACATCTTCCTCTGATGTTACAATCCTTTTGGGATCAGCGTTCCTTCCGATACAGACACCTCGGATTTCCTTCTTCAAGAGAACGGTGTTCCTCAGGGCTCAGTCGTGAATGTGACCTTATTTGCAGTGGTCATTAACAGAATAACATCTACTGTAGGGAATCGTGTCCAACACTCTCTTTTTGTCGACGACTTTGACATCTTTCGCTCATCGCAGAGTGTCACAGGTATGAAGCGACAAATCCATGTCGTTCCCAATAGATTGTACTACTAGTGAAAGACGACTGGCTTTCGTTTCTCTGCTGAAAAACACGCTGTGTTCTTTTCAGAAGGAGACCAAGCCCTCATTCGCCCTGGGGGACAACGATCTAAAATTCTATCCTTCTGTAAAATTCTTAGGTCTAATCTTTGATCAGAGACTGAATTGAATTGAACATCTTACAGACCTAAGAGCGAGAACATTAAAGTCTCTGAATCTATTAGTAGTACCTGAGTAGCAGGAAATTGGGCGCTGATCGCTCCTCCTTGCTATAGTTTTATCGAGTATTCATTAGACATTCATATGAAGCCGTTTGTGAGGAGTGTAGCTCTTCTCTGATCGTGCGTCACCTTCTAACTGAGTGCAGATAACACATGAGAATACGGAGACATATTGGTCTGGTTGCAGATTTACCAACAAATGTGCCTTTAGTCCGTTCAATATGAGTGGAAATTAAATTTTACGTGTACTGAAACAACATATACAATACATTTGTAAGAAAATGTATATTAATTTATAATAATGTTGTAAGAAAAGTATATATTAATTCTTGGCGGCTTATTGCGGTTCTGAATCAAATCGATACCATCCGTAATACAGATTAACTTACAGGATAAAATGTTCAGATTAACAGAATTGATAGCTGCAAAACATTTTGCCACAGTCCCGAGGCTCGAATATTCTTTTTCCAAAGTCTCCTCAAAATTCCTAACAGCGCCCAAAGTTTCTGACACGAGTAAAAAATTATTGAATTGAATGGAGACAACTCAACGCCATACAATATAGATTTGTATCTTACCTTGGAACTCCTTCCAGATATATTAATTCTGCATGGATTCACTGTTGTGATTAGGCTCCCTTTCACTCCCACTGCTCCATTCACTCTCAATGAGAACAACTTGAATCTGGAATAATTATATTAAAAACTAATGAGTTAAGCCCCATTTTTCATAAACCGGAATTTATAAATCATTATTAACCATATCATAGATCATGATTTTCCAAACTTTTTGAGTGACGGAAGTTTTAAAAATTTCACGAAACATTATATTCATTTTCTAGTTGCAGCATTCTGGCACAGAGGTAGAGTTCCAAGTTTAGGTGTTTAGGTATTTAAAACATTTTTTTTAGTTTAATAAATGAAATTTATTTATTCATTTCATAAGAGCGACAATTAAGAAACAAAGAACATAAATAATGAATATAAACTTAGAAACAAAAAAGTGATAGAATCTCAAAAAAAATTAATATAAACTCAGAAATAAAAGAGCTAAAATAATATTACAAAATATAAGTACTTATTGGTAATCAACGACTTTGATAACATTGCTTCTTTGAGTTGCAAATTCGATTGTTATCAGGAACTATAATCAAATATTGAATTTTGATATCTGACGACGCATCATGTCTGTTCCTCAACTTCGTCTTCATGACAGAATAATAATTATTCTAATATTTTACCATTTGTTTTCTTGATTCTTTTTGTAGTTATTCATTACACTCTAACATAATATTGCCATAGTTATTGTCAAATTAATTTATCTGCAGTTGTCGTTCTAAATTATTATTTCTGTCATTTTAGTTTTCGGTTTGTTTATTTACTTATTTAAAACTTGCCCTATTGTTGCACCCAAGTTTTCGTCGTCATAATTTCATAGAATTATTACATCATTTTACAATTCGTTTTTCTTGATTCTTTCGTATCTATTTACATATTAACATAATAGAATAGTTATTGTCAAATTAATTAATCTCCAGTTGTCGTCATAAATTATTTAACATAATTTAGAGTAGTTTTTGTCGAATTAAATGATCTCCAGTAGTCGACCTAAATAATTATTTCAATCACTTTTGTCGTCGGTTTGTTTGTATATTTAATGTATTTAATATCTCATTTGTAACTTCCGTAGTAACAAATATATTATTATACTAATATCCTTCATTTAGTGTTAGTTGTCAGTTTTCGTGTATTCTCATTTGCTTTTGTCGTTAAGTTGCTAACTAACTCACAACAATGGACAATATCGCATTCCTCAACTCATTAAAAGCTGATCTTCAGAAGGCGTACAATGACTTGGTACATTATATTGACACACGGATCAGTGCGCTGGAAGAGGTCAATAAGAACACGATCGGCGGTTGGACTACAGTTAGAAATTTTTTTTTTTTTTTTTTTTTT
>NNCF01126900.1:163751-182933 GCA_002313205.1 Laupala kohalensis
GGTTTAGTGTGTTAGATGACATGTCCATAAAACGCAAGTTAATTAACACAAAGAAATACAATAGATGGATCACCCAAGGGATAAGGATTTCTTCAAAAAACAAACGCCGTTTATATTATCTTTCAAAACGCTATCACCAATCACCCGAATTCCATGATTATTTTCGTAATTATAAGGCTATTCTTCGAAATGTAGTCTATGCAGCTAAAGTAATGGAAAACGACAGGCATATACTAAAATCGAACAACCGGATAAAAGCCATGTGGAATATTGTTAAAAATTACACGTCAAATTCTGAAAATCGCGAAGAAAATGTTTCTCTCGTAAACGATGGCAAAATCGTATCAAATCCTCAGACATCTCAAATTTGTTTAATTCTTACTTTACAGAAGTAGGTAAAATAACGAACTCAATATATCCAAATCAATGTCCTCTAATTATATCCACTTACGTACCCAATTCTACGTTCACTTCCGAAACTAACGCTAGTGAAGTCATGAGAATCATCAGCTCATTAAAAAACAAATTTTCAACAGGTATAGATGATATACCCGAGTTTATTGTTAAATTTTCGTTCTATGCTATATTAAATCCACTCATAAATATTATTAATAGTTCATTATCGGAAGGGATGTTTCCTAAAATATTGGAGAGAGCTAAAGTGAAACCAATATACAAGATAGGAAACAAACTTAATATTGTAAATTACCTACCAATATCTCTACTATCCACTTTCTCAAAAATCCTAGAAAAATTGTTCTATAAGCGTCTTCTCGATTTTTTATCAAAAAAATAACTTTATCTCTGTCTAAATAAGCTTGTTTGTCCGGGACAAACAGCGTCTTAGTAGATGTAACTACCAACGTTTCGACAACAACTAAGACATCTGCTAAGACGCGGTTTGTCCAGGACAAACAAGCTTATATTGACTATGACCGCGGAAGCCTACGCTTATATACTCTCTGTCGATCAACACGGTTTTAGGAAATCCTTTTCTACTACAAGCGCCATATTTTCCTTCTTAAACGATGTTACCACATCGCTTGACCGTCGAGAAAATCCTCAGGGCGTTTTTCTTGACTTATCCAAAGCATTCGATGTTATCGATCACGAAATTCTCCTCTCCAAATCGTATTCTTTAGGCATTCGTGAACTTCCATATCAATGGCTAACTTCTTATTTAAAGGATAGATATCAACAGGTCGAAATATCCTAGACTAAAAATAAAATACTTCAGCGTTGTCTTTCAGAAACAAAGCCACTTACTTGCGGAGTACCCCAAGGATCAATTCTCGGTTCTATACTCTTTTTATTGTATGTGAACGACATGTCATCATCCACATCAGATTGCAAAATGATTCTTCTTTCTGATGACACTAATTTACTATGTAAACACGCCAACGCTCAAAACATTTCGTATAAACTTTCGTCTTGGTTCCATGCAAATCTTCTCATTGTATACACGGACAAAACAGTGTCTATGTCATTTCACAATAGTATCACAAAATATTTACCCCAGGTTTCTCTTTCTTTAAACGGAACACAATTAAAAACTGTTACAAATACAAAATTCTTAGGTCTCCATATTCAAGACAACCTCAAATGGAATTGTCACATTGACAATCTTAATTCCCAATTAAGCAAATTGTGTTACGCATTCCGAATCTTAGTTAACGCAGTTAGTCCACGTATTTCCCGTTGCGTATATTTTGCAAACGTTTACTCCCATTTACGTTACGGCATTACCTTCTGGGGTAATTCCGGTGAGAGTATTCAAACTTTCAGATTTCAGAAGATGATAGTTCGGATAATTTGTAAATCTCACCCCCGAAACTCTTGTAAACCTTTATTTAAGGAATTAAATATCTTAACACTTCCCTGCATTTATATTTATGAAACAGTCGTGTTTGTTAAGACCGAATTACTGAAGTGCCACCCTTTCTTTATACGAAACAGTCTCGTTCACGAACACTATACACGCAATAGTAGTAATATTCATCGCCCTAGAGTGTCAACCACTCTTTGCCAAAAAGGACCTTATCATTCGGGAATCGTTCTATATAATTCCCTGCCCAAGAATATAAAAGACATTATGAAATTGAATATCTTCAAATCCGCGGTTAAAAACTACCTCCTGCACCAGTGCTTCTACACTGTAAAAGAATTTATTGATTTTAATAAAAGTTAAATTCGTCTTGTACTTTATCACGCCATTGCTGTAGTACTTTTTAAATAACTTATAACAATTTCAAAAACTATTTTCTTGCATGATTGTGTTGTCTTATGGCTCATATTAATTTAGTTTTATGTGTACTTAACTTTGGCAAGGTAGTGAACATAAATTCTGTAGCCCTATCCTGGCTCGGGTTTTTCTCCGTTTTTCCTTCGGGTAGAGGCGGATTTCTTATACAGGTTCTCTAGGCTTTGTTTAGGGGCATGTTTATTGTGATAATAAATCGTGAATTTAGTGTTATTTCAATTCTTATGATTTTTAAACACTCTACTCAGAATAATCTATAGTTCGATAATAATTTGTACATGTAAATTCTTGCGTTAAATTACAAATATATTGACATTCTCTTAGTATTATAATTCGCAGCTAACTTTTTATCTTGTCTAGGAATTTTTTCTGATATTTTTGATTCCGCTTCTGCCTTAGGGCCCTTGATTGGAGTTGTTGGCATAGTCCCATGCTTGCTATCGGAGAGTAAATTAGTTTATTGTCCTCCACGTGGTCATACGCAGTTTGTACTGTTTTTTGACAATAAATGTATTATTATCATCTCGGAGATAAGAGGTAGAAACAGGAAGTATAACAGGACTAGCATTTTTTGATAAGTTGGGTTAATCTCCAGCTAAGTTTAGCCAAAAATTACTTAATGACTCTTCTTTAAATTTTTGTTTTAAATTGGTTCCACTTATTAAATCGATAAAGCTTTCATAATTATTAGCACTGAAAATTGCTAGCGTATGAGATACGCAGAAAGAATTTCTAACTCAAGCGTCATCTTGAATATGTTTAGGAAAATATTGCAACTAAGTTACTTCCAGGCAATATAACTGTTCTAAAAACAATTTTGAAATATCTTTACCCACCGTAAAATTCAAATCTGTCACACATTCAATTAAAATTCTAAAACAATCATAGACATATTTTTCAACTGAAGAAACCCAAAATTTATTTTTTTCAAACGCATTTATTTGATCTCTTTTGTAGAAAATTGTAATTGTCTTCTGTTGTAAAGATAAGTTGAGTTCATTGAATTTTGTAAAAATATCTGCTGGATAGGCGAGTTTTATTAACCACGCAGGATTTGTTAAAAGTTCAATACAATTTTCATTTGAAAGAATTTTGTTGTGTTTGAAAGAACACCAATAATTCATGTCGAAGCTTGTACAGCCTTAATAATGCTGTGCCTCTGGATAGCCATCTCACTTAAGTATGTAATAATAGTCCCTTGTGATCACTTCCCATTTCGTCGCACAGAATATTATTTTATTTTTGTGGGGCTTTAATGCTCGTGAACGCCAAGGTCATTAGAGCCCTTACAGGTGTGGGGAAAATACAGTTTCGCACCATAAGGAAGAGCCGTAATGACTCTTTCCCGTGTGTGGGACTCACCGAAAATCTCGAACATACCCACTAAAATAAAACCCTCCTGAATTCAACAAATATCTAAATACAAAAATGAGAAGAAAAAAAGGAAACAGTTGCCCAAAACATTATATAGTATATGAAATAAACTCTGAAAATTATATTTTTAAAAATACGGAAACGAAGAATAAAAGAAAAGAGAAAAGAAGAATGCAAATTTAAACTCTCCCTAGAACTTGTGGGAGGAGCCCTGATCTACTTATAAATTTCAACAGTTTATATTAACATCATCCGCCTTATTTCCGAGAATTGTTGGTAAATCTGCAAACGTACTGTATTTGTGGAATAGAAAATAAGCACAATTCTAATACATACGTTTATACCATGTATCAGTATTAACACTGTTCACTGTTTTCAAAGTATTTAAAATTTCAAGCGAAACACAAAAGTAATGGAATCATCGACTTCTGAAATTTCCATAAGTTGCAATATAAGCTCTAACAGTGATCGATGTCGTACTTCATTAATGAATTTTTGATACATTTTTATTATTGAACCTTTCTCAATATGCTAGTACAAAAATCAATATTTTGGGGGAAATTCCGGTTGCGATATCAAGAAGTTCTGTGAAATATGATACAACAATGTCTGTCAATGCGTTTTGCGGTTAAGTATTTGTAACATGACATAACCTTAATATATAAAATGCGTATATGATCGCAATGTGTTACATTTGCGGTAAAATGTGAAACCTTTTTCACATTTGAAGTTTTTATTTATTTATTTTGCGGAACATCTACTAATTTCCCACAGAACACTGGTGTTACGCGGAACACAGTTTGGGAAACCCTCTCATAGATGAATAAACTGGAGGTATTTCAGTTAGCTCAATTGTGTGGCATAAGGCAAAGTATTCTAGTAGTCATTAGGTAATTAATTTATTTTTGGAATACTTTTTTGGATACAAATGAACTGTTTTTTTGAAATTATTTTTGGATACAAATGAACTGTATCAAGAGATCAGTTTGCTGGAAAGAAAGAAAATTGTCAGTACATCATAGACTGCTGAAAACAATGTTTCTGTGAGTCATCCCAACTGTCCAAAATAAATCAATTAACTATTGTCACTAGAGATTTGCTGATGAAATTTTTTTTCGATTCCTTCTTCGACCTTGAGATTCTATAAAATTAATGTCTCACTGTGTTTGCTTCATAACAAAATTTATTATTGTGTCATCAACGCATTCTTGCAGTCAGCATTATTTTCATTTTTTACTTTCTCATCTACGTAGTATATATAAAGTATTGTAATCGTGAAAAAATTCGAAATCGAGATTTTTGCGGAAATATCCGTTTTAGAGGCCCCTGATTCCGAAAAATTGGTTTTTGGCTGGACGTCCGTCCGATCCATCCGGTCCGTCCGGTAGCATGTAAAAATCATCCCTCTACTAATAGAATACTTTAATGCCTCTCTCTAGTCCAGACTGAGAAACGTACATGACAGAATATGTGCAATGGTTTTGCACCACTAGTTATTAATGGCGAAGCCAGCAACATTCAACCTTCCTTTTCTCTAGGGCCATATATATTTGTATTCCACATTAAGCAGGTCGAAACATTCAACAGTCTAAAACCATATTACGTCGTATGAAAAGACGGTTGAATTTTTAATTATTCCGTACCATAGGTTGATGGTCACAGTGCTATTTAATAATTAACAAGTATATAAAAGTCTTTACTCTTTCACCAATTATCTGTTTAATTATTAATATGATATTTGATAGTGTGTCTAATTTTAAGCAATTTTAAATGAAACATTATTTCTGCATGCCAATCTTATATCATCAAGGTGTGAATCGCTGTGTTTCTGTATACGTTATTCACATATTTAATTTTTAAATCAGATGAATTCGTGCACAATTTTTTGACAGTTTAAAATTTTTCTGCAACCATTTGTCAAAATTTAATATGCTACTTTCCTCACCTTGTTTTAAATTGCTCTCAAGTTCCTGTCATTTTTAAATTCCATAAATTCGTTAAAGAGCTTAACATTATCATGTCTACATATATATAATTGTGTCATATATGACATTTCTCAGTGCAGGAGATTTTCTACAAGGAAAAGGCAATTTTGAATACTTCTTAGGTTATGAAATCTATTTTTGAATTCTTTTGATGAAATAGCTAAATAATTTAAAATGATGACATAGGTTTCTGCGGATATGTCATTATCCTATTACTTGTTTTTTAACGTAGAAAATGAAGTATTTTATTTTGCGTGCTCTGGAAATATATATTTAGTTTTTCATCAAAAGCAAATACTTGTCTCACCATTTGCGAAATAATTTTCTCGCCTTGTAAACTTGTATAAGATCACATAGTTTTTCAGTGATGTCGCATAAAGAAAGCTAAAAGACCGTGATTTTCAAGCTCATTAAAAGCTTTATTGTTTTCATGTAAAAATAAAATAATTGATGGTCTAATAAAAAACACTTTATCTCTGCTTAGCTATCGGACAGAAGTATGCAAAAGTATATCGCCATAATCACTGTTTCTGTCTTCTAAAAGCTTTTTAAATTGTCTATGGTTGAATTCTCGAACTCGGGTATTATTCATAATGTTTACAATAGTTTTCATCACAGAATTTACTTCTTTAATCGATATACGTGCTCCCAAGTTGTCTTGATGAAATAATAAGAGATTTGTTTAATTGTATTTCTTATTTAATAGAAAAGCTAATTCCTTCTCAGATCCGATCATTGAAAGACATCCATCATTGCATACGGAAATCAATTTTTTTTCATTTCAATGTTCTTCTTTTCGAGAAAGGTACTAATATTATTGAGAAAACCACTACCTCTCCTTTGATCCATCGTAGGAAGAAATTTCAGAAACTTTTTAGTGTAATATCTGACAATAATAGCACATAGTGATGACTCTGAAATGTTGGTGTTACAATCATCATCCAAACTAAAATACTTGCAATTTTTTAAAAATTTCTATTATGTTTTCAAAATTATTTTTTGTAATATCTCAATGCGTGTCATGCAGGTAGAATCTGAGAGGTGCTGTTTATTAATTTGTGAGATTATTTGATTTGTATATCTAAATTTATCAAATAATATATTGAAAACGTGTATGAAACATTCGTTCACAAGTTCAGCATGAGTAAATGTTTTCATATTTTTCCAAAATATGTAACAAATTTCATATGACTCTCGTGTCGTCACAAATTCTTATGATATCACTGACATAATATTTTGTTGTTGTAGCAATGAGTCCACACGCAGAAATCGCCGACGTTGAGTCGACTTTCGACGTATTTCGACGACGATATCGAGTCCAAGGACGACGTGGAATAAACGACGCCGTCCCGATGTCGTATTTCCCGTAATTTTAAGTGGTGAAAATGTTTTTATGCGACGCCGAGACAATAATAAACTACGTTGTTTCGACACATACGCAGTTACGCACTAAGGAGAGCCAACATGACTCTCCCCGCGTGTGGGACTCGCCGAATGACTCGACCATATCCACTAAAAACCTTCCTACATTACAATATATCAAGAGGAAAATGAAAGATACCCTAGCCCTAATAGCGTCGGGATCGAAAAGAACAAGTGACCAAGGAAGGTCAGGAAAGAGAAAGAAAGGAGCCTCGCACAAGTAAGAGGAAGTAATGCCAGACTCAGCTCGGAGCCCCGTGTTTGCCAAAGACGTACTTACTAGATGTAAGACCCCGGGGGGATCAATTTAATTCAGTGCTGTGTTAAGAAGTGAGATTGAATGATTACATGACAGGGGTAAGGTATTTATTTATATCTTTCATGTATCTTAAAAGGTTGGATAGCAATAATTTGAAAGAAAATTTTATTAATTTTAAAATAAATTTTTATTGCATCATGGCTGAGTATTTGGCACTTTCTTTTTTAATTTTAAAATTTATAAAATTTCTCTCTGTTTTCCGCCCCCCGCCCCCACAATAGCCCAGTGGGCCGCTTGCAGCGCGCGGGTACAGGTTAAGAGACCGATGTTAGCTATGCCATATCAAATTCATAGTAAATACGTATCGTCTTTCATTTTTAAATATATTTCTCAGTGAAATTGATGAATGAAGGATCTAATGACCTGATAACCCAATTCAGTTATTTTGAAAGGGGTATAATGATTCATGTTTTGCAAACAGAATGTTGCAGTTGAATACTTTGAAAAGTGTAATATGAAAGTATGTTTTGTAAACAGTACGTTTAAGCTAAAAAAAAATTTGTGAGAGATTTACTAAATGATTTATCCTGTAAATAGTATGTGTCTCTTAAATATGTTTGAAAAGAGTAACAAAGGTTTTGTTCAGTACATAGTACTGAGACTGGTTTCGCGGTACAGTATGAATATATAATAATAAACAACACACTCACTTACACGTACATCAGTTAGATTCCAACTTAAATCAACGCAACTGACCAATGTATAAGTTATCAAATATTTCTACACCTGTTGGGGTAGAGTAGCAAATGTTCGTTGCGAAGAGACGAGTAAGGTAAGAGATAAGAATCGTCTGTGTCCGTTTAACGGTCAGTCAATTGTTGCCACTATTTTTCTTTAATTTTAAAACTTAAAGGATTTCTCTCTATTTTCCGGGCCACTCACAATACCCCAGTGAACCTTTTGCAGCTCGCGGGCACAGGTTAAGAGACCGATCTTCGCTGTGCCATATCAAATTCAATGTAAATACGTATTGTCGTTTATTTTTAAATGAACAAGTAACACTTACAGTACCTTAAACGATGTATAACAAAGGATACTTCACCTTAAGATTAAAGTACATTTCGGAAAAGTTCTCAAAAACGGATCTAACTTTTTTCCTTAAATTTTTCATTATGGAAAGTGCAATTAACGTGTAATCCAACTACATAAGGAGAATTTTCCTATAAGTTTTAAATATATGTATGAAAATGATTTATCTCAGTTTCACTTTCGCTTTTTAATACTATTTCAAGAGAATTGTATTTAGAAGTACAGATGTATTAAGTAGATGGAGAATACTATTAAGGACATTGAAATAAAAGACATAAAAAAATATAAAGTTGATAGTAAAATAAAGCTGTCACTCCCACGAGTGCTTCTTAGTTTCATGCATTTAGCTTTCATGGATTATAATATTTCTTTAACCAGTTTTGTAGATCTTAATTCAAAAGGATATGATTGAAATGTTTGTGAAACTGGGTAACTATATTTTTTTATAAAGCTATAGAGAAAACTTTTAAAAGTAGGACAATTTGAGAAAGTAGGTGGAATGATTTTGCACAACTAGTTTCGGTTAGAAGGAAAAAAATTGAATAGCTTATAATTTTCCACAAGTTTTACTGTATGTCAAGAAATAATTGAGACACCTCAGATTTTTTGTGTAAACGTTATTAATTGAAATATCTAGATACGGGTTTCTGGGTATTTCGATATTCCGTTTTTAATGGATGCAAAGCAGTGAATAATTCAGGAGTGTGTCATTAGCGCTAAACACATTGTGTAATACTTTTTTTCGTTGTTTTTCGCAAAATAATTGAGATATCACTCTGTTTTAATACTAAAAAATTGTAAAATCAAATACCTAAAAACAAATTTGGAATTTTCAATATTAGAATTGTATATGAGTGAAAATGAATGGAAAAAATATTTGTTGCGTTATCCTAAATAACTGCTCATTAATCCCGCAAAGAGACGATATCAAAGATAATTATTTCAACCGTATGTAGGAGCTCAATCCTACATATACAGAGAAACACATACCTTAATGCGTATGACCAACTCCGTCATGTAAATAACACAAGAGATACATGGAGGCTTTTGCACGAGCTTTGCAAATGCTCCCTACTATAATAGCTGACAATGCTGGATATGATTCTGCTCAGTTGATCAGTGAAGCCGAAATATACGACGATGCGCCATGTTGTTTATACTGGTCACTATGACGATCGTCAAACATTCAAGACATCATCAGCATAAGACGCCAGGGACTCTCTACAATTGTAAATAGTGGAAGACTCCTTGATACACACGCGTGCCGCGTGCAACGAGGACGTCCCTCGTTTATCTCTCAATAGACGAGCTTCGCTCTAGTGTTACGTCGTCACGCTCGTCGCTTGTTAAAGTTTTGCTTATAGCGACAGGCAGCGAGGAGCTCATTACGCTGAGAATCCTTGTCGAGTTCACATCGCCATCCGATAACCTCTAACAAGAATCCCAGCTCCGCAGGAATAATTCTAAGTTGGAATCTGTGACAGAGTTATTTCACACATCGAGTGCCGGACAAATTATATCTCCAAGAACCAACATACAAGCTCAGAAATATTCTAAGTTCAAATCTGTGACTGAATAATTTCAACCACCAAGGAGTCGGATTTCAACATCGAAGTACCACACGTCTGCGACGCCACCACACCGTCAGTCCAGGAACTAAGTCTGTGATACGAAGATACGACACGCCATCCTGTGAGAACGAAGATAACTTCGACCAGAGGCGCCGTCACGCACCAGAATATCGTACTCCGTCGACTAGCTACAACTGGACATCACCAGCGGTGCCATCTAGCGACAAAGAAGGAGACCTCTTTACCTCCGACAACCAACTTGCCTAAAGTGAGTTAAACGAACGAAGCATAATTTCACACAGAGCTTTCAACGCCTGTCGTTCGTCGTCTGGTGTTATTTACTGTTTACATTACGACGACTTGTTTACATAATAAACCTTGTCCTATTCAAACCTCTGAGTATTTATTTTGGAGAGGAAGGCACCTTATTGCGAAGCAAGCCTACGCGCTGAGCCTTGCGAAGCAATAAAAAATATTCCCCGACACGTATCTTAGTAGCAAAAACAAATGTTGGAAACCGCGCAAAAGTCTTTATATTTTAGACCTACTTTGTGGGTGCCCCATCAGAACCGTCTGTGCGCATGAATCATAACATCATTGCATATTTTTCACATTCAAATATCATCCGGGAAATTTTCAGGTAGATTTTCCCTTTTGAAATTGCTCACAGCTGAATTTAACATACACTAAATTACAACAATAGCGTAACTGGTCCTCGAACTTTCGGTTGTTGTTTTTTTCAGACAAAGAAGTGCACTTTCATCACTGTACCGGAAAATATTTGACAGCCGCGAGGCAAGGTTATCCTGTTTCTGTTCATTGTACACGGGTTTAAAAAATTCGCTGTTATGCTGTTAAAAAATTCAATACTTTGAAATTCAATATAATGTTATATTTCTATAATTGTTTTTCTTGCTCGCTAAATATTTTAGAACAAATGATAAGATTCGCTTTTCTCGCTAAAGGAATACCGCCCCTCTTAAAACTTTCAGTCTAACATTGTTTCTTTACATTGCAATGTTTATAATAAAGATCTTAACCATCTAGTAGGTACACTATTTTCCTATTTAGAAATCATTGCATTCACGATTACGAGAACTGCGTAATTGACCACATTTCCTTCATTGTATTTATCAGTATAAAAACAGTACTTACTTCCAAAATCAATGCTTTCTGATAGGTTACATTCGGATGATAAAAATTGTAAAACAGTGTAACATAGGATCATGATATATGGATCATTACGCTTATAATGATAGAGAAATATTCTGATTCTATTTCGAACTCGCAATGTAGGTGACGGTTCTCAGTGATCGAAGAGAAGCTTGAAATCCATGAAGGACGAATTTATAAAACAGTTTTTTGACCTTGAAATTTCCCAAAACCCTCAAAGGGGCATATTTTTTATTTTGGAAACATTTGAAAAATTTGAGTCTCTAGTACGTAAAGAACTCGTTTGGGTCAGCATTTATGCCCTTGGGGGTGAATTATTAGTTTATTTCACTGAATTAGAAATGTTAACGAAATCCAACATCAGTCAATTTCTCAATAGGCGGTGAATACAAAAAGAGTTCCGCTTTCTAAAATCATTTTTTTGACCGAAAATTTTCCAAAAGCCAGGAAGTGATGATTTTTGTAATTTCAAAATAATGAAATGATGGATGTTAGGAATCGATTGCAAAAAAACGAAAGTAAGAGCCATGTATAGAAATGATTGTATTCCGTTTTATATATTTGTGAATTTTGTTCACATCTTGGAAAGAGTTTTCAGTCTTCACTAATGGTGATGAAAACATGATAATGGTTTTTTGGGGACGTGATTTTTAAGCATCTTACTGACGAATGTGAAGGAAAAATTATATGTATGATATTTTCTAGAGTTTAATGTTGCAATTAATAATATATAACAATTATTCCGTTCAGTTTACATAGTGGTCCCATGCTAATAAAATCTACAGAAAGTAGTTATCTTGATAGTTCGCAATCGGAGATCATAATACAGAGAAAGCAAGTGAAGAAGAAAACAAGTAATAAAATAAAAATTTTCAAAGAACATACAAACAAATAACAGTTATAATTTGGAAAATTGTTCCTTAAAAAACTAAAACCATAAACAGAAGGATCAACTACTTTTTCTTCGCACTTAAAGGTACACTACTGATAACATAAAAGAGCCCATATATTTTTCTAAGTCACAAATTATGTGAAATTACGTTAGACAATACACGTGAAGAGAGAGGGAAAGAAAGAAAGATAGAGAGAAAAAGTAAAACAACGATAGAGAGAAGTGAGAGAAAGAAAGAGTGAAAGAAAGAAAGAAGGAAAGAAAGAAATAGGAAGAAAGAAAAAGAAAAGAACCTATGGTATTAATATGAATTAATACATTTCAATTTGATTGAAATAAATAAAAGGGATTTGTCCTTTTTATTTATTCATATCTAAAGCGAGGTTTTCATATTACTGATCTCTGATTTCTTTTTAGGTTGCACGATTACTACCAAATTGTTATATCGTGGATAAATATGTCACTAAAAGATGTAATTTGTTTGTTCCTTAAGTAGTTTTATATTATTTATAACTCGAGAATTAAACTTTTGTGTTATTATTTCATATTTGAAACTAACGTTTTCTATATTTATTTAATTCCTTTTCACATATATGAAAAACTTAAAAAAAATTTGTGAAATTACTTTCGACAATACACATCATTTGTAGGCAATGAGATTTGATTTCTTTACTTCACTGTATATATATAAGAAATTATAGCAATATTTGTAAGTAATTTGTGATTCGAATTATACCAATTCCATACGATATCTTGCAATTATATTCAAATTCTGTTAAAAACTATATTTTATCACAGTATTACGTAAACGTTTTTTACAGAAACTCTAATGTCGTTTACATTGCCTATGAAGATCTTGCGAGACATCGAATCTAGAAATGTCTTATGAATATAGAGAATGGTAAAGTTTATTGAAGTCAAGAATATACAGAATATTTGTGTTATAGAAGTCCAAAATGTGTATAATAAAAAAATACAAAATATTTCTTTAATAGCGGTGTAATAAAACATTTTATCTCGTTACGATTTACCCGCCGCACGATGTCTTCCAAATATGGGCGCCGTTTCAAATAGACCTACGATTGGTCGAACGAAACTTCCCCTGTCGAAGGGGAAGCAAGAGGAGAGACGCGTTGCAAACCTAACAGATCCAAAACTGGTCAGAGCGTGGGACTTAGAAAAATAAATGGGCCCTTTTATATTATCAGTAGTGTACAACACATATGACAATTTTAGAGAACGTACGTTAAGTTACCTATACCCCAAATATCGAGGTCCTGAGCATGGGCATCCAAATTGTATCCAGTGATAAATTGTAAGACGGGCTCCAGAATCTCGAAGGTCACATTCACTAATACTGTAGGCGGAAATATAGTATAATTGGGTGGTGGATATGAAACATCTTCTTCAAAGTCTGCGAGTCCTTTGAACGTCCCGTTGTCCAGTTGTAATTTAATTCTAAACAATGAAATGACAAGAAAATGATAAAAGTAAGGAACAAGGTATTGAACAAAAAATGTTGATAAAAGTGTTACAAATTTAATTACTTATCAATCTCTCTGTTTCAATTATTTATCTTCCAACATATTGGAAATTTTTTATTATAAGTGAATAATAAGCCGATTTTTTGGAAAATTAAGAGTTTAGTATTTCGTAAATGTGAAGATCGAATATGCCATAAGTCGTTGAGGATATCAGTCGTGCTTATAAGTCATTTGTGCTAGTAATTTAGTAAGGATTATAGTTTAGGTGTGCAAACTAATGACACATCGTTGATTAAATTATATCCCATAAATATATTTATATGTAATGAAATAAAATATTCCTCTTTTGATTATCTTTGCCACACAGAAATGCGTGGCTTTGGCGAAAGGAACAAATGAACCAGGAATAGGAAAACTCACTGCAATATGTCTTCAATATTTACATCCAATGGTGGCAGGCTTTCGTAGGTGTAAGGGTCCAAACGAGACACGTTTTTTGAAGGCAGTCCCTCACGTAGAATTCGCCGTATTGTCTCTACAATGGGCTCTCCGCTGGAACTAGATCGTCCTTCTGCTTCTTTCAAACCATTCATAGCGTCTGAAACAGTGAAAAGAGTTTTGCCACTTACGTGCAAACAAAACTTCAGTACAGTAAAGATAACTCAAGGTGAAATTGACCCAATTGATTCTCAAAGGATAGAGGCCCTTAATATTTCTCGGATCAAGGAGGAAGTGTTTTGCTGCCATCAAGCTCAGGTCATGTCAATCTCGGAACTCACTTTTTAATATGTAAATAATAATAATAATATGTCACTTAATAATATATCATTACGAGTATAATTACGTAATACGTACAGAAAATTTAAATTGTTGCAAAAAGTTATAAGAATAATATATAGAACAATAAAAATAATAAGATAAAATTTAAAAAATATTATTGTACGTACCCTTACCATTTTGATAACTAGCGATGCTTTCGTCACAGAGGGCGAGAGTTCGATTCAGGAATCCATGTACGGATGCTTTTATCACATTAGTTGCTGCGTTTAGCAATTCATCTTTCTGATCAGCATTCAGGCTAGCAATCTGCATCCACTCTGCCCAATCGCTACTGGGTGATTTGGGAACAGCTTCTGATGCTCCTATCGTCAACACCACCACCCAGATAAGTACAGAAAGCGCCTGCATCGTTAACCGATTGAACCTGTTCTGATGGAGAGAATTGCGACCACCTGATAAAGTTATGATTATCTAATCATGACAGGTTATTCAGCCTAGTTTGGCCGTTGCCTTATCTTAGATACAGATGGCGCTCCAGTTATTATATTCTTTCTCGGGAAATCTTAGATTGAAATTTCAGCACATTTTCAAAATATGCATAAACAAGCTTATTAGTAAAATCTATGATATGATATTATTTATACATCCTTAGGTAACATAGCCTAGTAAAAACAGACGTTCTACGTCGTATAAGAGGAAAAGTTGTATAAATATACAATTCATCATTTCAAATGAAATGTCAGAAGTCTCCATCGATTCTACTAGAGCTAAAAATTAAAAATTTCCAGGTCAAAGGTATAAAAAACCGGTTTAAAAATATTTGAACGAAAAAGTGCAATAAGAACAATGCGTTTTATCATTAAAATTGCGTTTTATCTTAAAAAAGCGTTTTATCGTAAAATCTTCTGATATAGATTTGAGATAATAAAAATTAATACAAAATCATTATTATTATTATTATGTATCGTGCATAATTTATGAACTAGTCTGATTCCAGAAATGATAAATACTCCGGTGCACACTTAAGATTTCGGAAACGTAATATGCTCTAGTTTTTTTTTTGCACATTCATAGTACATATATTTTCAATATCAAGCACATTTATTAAGAAAAAAGATGATAGAATTCGGATCTGTATCTTGCAAGAAAATTGTATCAATAAGATATACAATTTCTGAAAACCAGACATTTATCTTCATAACCAACCCAACACGTACTCTCTTAAAATGAAACTACACCGAGATATGCACTGGTATGCTGTGAGAACATGTTTCGTTCTATCAAAGAAATTTAATGTAGTGTAAATATGATAGATTAGATTTGATTCCGATTTGAATGTTTAATCGATTACTTACATAAAGTCTCTCCTTCCAAACCACCTTCGAGATTGAGGGTGTTGTACACCATGAACGTGGTATATCCTGATAATATAATACTCGATATTTTCTTATCAAAAAAGTATAGATTTTTGCAGATTTCGATTAAAATGTGCAACGATAGTTAAACTCCAAATTCCATTTGAAAAGTTTTATTATCATCATCTGCGTTCCCTCCATCTATTCCTGGTTGCTAAATATCCATATTTCCGAAAGAAACAACATGGTTCAGTTATCTCGCCAGTGATGTCATAAACATCATCATGAAGATTGTTAATATACAAAATTAGAGAAAAATCGGTGTTGTTACTTCAACTCTTTGCTAGTTCATATTGTGATAAAATAAATTACTTCCGTGATATTATTTATTGATGGATAATTTTTTTCTTCTCGGGGAGACTAATAAAACAAAACTTGAACCACAGTTGTTTCGTTATCCAGATAGTAGTTCGCCAAAGTGTACGAGTGGCATGCCTTATTTGCCCCCTTTCAATTACAATTTAAATCATGTACTTAGGTGAACTGCTAACACAATTGTGAGATTTAATAGTCCAGTCATATGTTCGTTTGATGGGGAAAAAATTATAAAAAGTTTTTTCTCAATCGTTCTTATATTTTCGGAGCTGCTGAATCTTCATTTCAACTTTGTTATTTGTTTATATCTCGAAACGCACGTACTTCTAGAGAAAGGTAAACGTATGCGAAAACAATGTAAACTAAATTTCCTACATATTCAGTTTTACCAATTTTTTGTCCGACGGACAGATATCGCGCTAGAACACAGTGAATTTTGCACCAAAATTTCGAAATGGACCTCAAGATCAATTTTCTTGCTTTCCAAATGGACCCCAGAATGTTTTTTTACTTTTTTTGCTTATAATTCGAAAATTAAACACTTTTAGAGGATAGTGTCCCGCACCAAAATTTATTTCAAATTATGTCTTTTGTAGAGTTTTTTTAATGAAATGAACTGTTTAGTCTCTAGTCAACGCGTTAGAGCGCAATAGTCTTAGTTTTAAAAGGGGGCACAACTTTTAGTCTCGCGAGTGTGTGCGTGCCGTACTAAGTGCGGTCAGCATAGAATTCAATCTTATTCCGATTTCCTAAATGCATATAAGGATTTATAATTATATGTGGCTGTATAAATGGTTATAACTCAATCTAGCATATGTTTATTGGACTTGTTGGTCTGGGAAACGGCATGGCTGCGTACTGATGTTGGAGACCGATGGATAAGAAAAGGAGAACTATGTATGAACAAGAGGCTAAGAAATATGTAGTGTATTGACTCTGTTTGAGGCAGGAACGTGAAGAAAATAATAAATAAATACATATTGCAAGTTAATGTGATTTATGTGTGTAATATTACCTTAAGTTTTACTCCAGAGATTTCATTGACTGTTTGCAGCTTCTAAGTTATTGTGGAGGACGCAAGGGTGCAAGATTTCATAAAGAACAGTGTTTAAAGACTGTGTTGGTGTTGGAACGACCATGGGTTAAGCTTCTTAAAGTGATGCAAGGCAGAATAACTTGATAATCAGTATTTTGTACTTATGAACCATTTTTAGNAAATTATTTTGTACTTATGAACCATTTTTAGATGTATTTTGTGTTTTGAAATAACTTGCAGTTGAGATTTGGCAGATAGTTTGGTTAACAGATGCGGGACATAGGAAAACAATGGCAGACATTGGCGCTAAGCTAGTGAGACTTGAAAGGGACGTGGTGACGGTAACAGGGAAAACGGGATCATCATTGTCAGAAAAGTGGAAATCGGACAAATTAGTGAGAAGATATCTGGAGAGACTGAATTTAAGAGAATAGAGACAAATTTAGAGGAGATAGGGAAAGTGTTATGGGGAGAGTCATATGCCCAAAAGCTGAAGCAGAGCTCAGGTATGGGAATGCAATAGCGTAGGAATAGTGAAACTGATATTACAGAAGACAGTTGTCTCTGAAGGTCTCTAGAGGGGGGCCAGAAAATGCCGACAGCAGATACCAGATTATGAAGAATCAGACCTCCCAACACCCGCTCGAATCGACAGAGAGAGACCTAGCTCCCCTACCTACTGCTTCTGCACAATAGTAGTCAAGGAACATTTCTGATCACCGATCGGAAACTTTAATTTTCTACCCGTGACTCGTACACTACCCGGAAGAATCCAACCCCATTAAGGGGCAGTCAGGAGAGAGTTTGGGCACAGTTCTCTTGGCTAATTACCCCTACCCTGACTACTAGGTTTAAAGTGCTGAATAATACGTACGGAGCCCTACCACTTCGGAATAACCCTCAGCCTCCAATCCTTTACCCGATGCGCTGCGGCATTGGGTACGGTGCGTGTTTATGTGTCGGTCGGTCGTCCTGGTTCGAACGACTTCTTTGTCTTGTAAAAGGTCGTTGCGCAATATGGTGCGACTCAGTCCACGGAGCGGGAAGCTGAAGACACATGTCCTCTCCCCATGTTACTGGACCGCACACGGTCCTTAAACATTTGGCGGGTAACTCTCGAGACGATGATTGCCTCTCTCGCCTATCCTAGACGCCCATTCCTCTTGTCCAGCTGTATTTGGGATTAAGATAGGGTACGTGCCCCAGAAGAGTGCTCTCAAAGCGGTGGAACACAGTGCACCTCCCGCTATTAAAAAGGTTTCCCTCTCAACGGCGAGACCGTCAAGGTCCCTTGCGTTGTTATCTGATCGTGTTAGACAGGTCAGTGTTTGACGAATAACCGTCGATGCCCCAGACGGAACATCTCTCCCATTCCTGTAGGGACAGATCCGTTGCCCGTGTGGTGCCGGGAATGGGCATGGGACCCCTATGGTGAATCTAGCAACCGGGGGTGGTTTCGTTAGATGGATTAAACAAGACAGAACGAAAAATAATGATATTAGAAAGAAGATACGGGAGTGGACAGATAAGAGAAATGTTACTATGAATATCAGTCCAATACGCCGTACCAATGAAGTTGATAAGATACTTGCGCTAGAAAATGAAAAGAACTTTACGATGTTACGACGAGATATATCGGAGGAAGATGAAGTTACGTGATATTAGAATTAAAAAAAACATTCTCTTGTATGGTGCAGATACGAAATAGGATCATACTGCTCTTATTGGAACAATACTAAAGAAGAATTTCAGAGATGGGTTAGAGCTGGGTGATAATAGAATTAGATTGATTAGACGCATCCCAATACGTAATAAAGATAATAAATACTTGGTTATGGTGGTGAATTTCTACAAATCTAAAACAAAAAAGCAGGACATATCACTAAATGCTGTTCATAGATTAGAAGAATATATGGACCCGGTGCACTGCTATCGTTGTCAGTTTTACGGCCACATAAGTAAATACTGAATGGACACAAAGGGAAGTTGCAGTCACTGTGGCGGGAAGGACATAATTTGAAAGAATGTAGAAGAATGCACGAAAAGAATAAATGCCTACAGAGGGGAAGAGTCAATGATCACTGCGTACGAAGATGAGAATGCGAGGAATACAAAATAGCTAAGACA